>JASFAX010006189.1:0-33027 GCA_030737875.1 Allium sativum
AGTACACACTTAATTTGCACTGTAACAGTATAAAGCCAGACATATTTGCAGTCTTTCTTTATAATATGTCAAATAGGCTACACTTAAAATGTTTGCACCCAAGCAAATGATTTTTGCAGTTATAGTAATCACCACTGGCCGTCGTTGGCCCACATCTATGCCTAGATTATTATTTTTTACGGTTACAATTACAGAAAACACCCAAGAAATCTGCGCTATGCGCTATTTGGAAAAATAGCAAATAACACAAAATAGCACAATGTTAGCATTATGCGCTATAGCGCGCGTTAGTTGGTTCATTTCTTGAACAACTAATCAAAAGCAGGTAATTACTGTTATTTTCTATAACGTTTCTTTAAAATTATGTCCTTTCCTGAATAAAAAAGAAAAAAAGAAAAGAAAAAAACCCACTTAAAACTCAGTTACCTAGCTATGGACTGCAAAGTTTTCCTTTATATGTTTGTTCTTTTGTAATTTTCATTAAGATGCAATACTAGTTTCGGAAATTTCTGCACATGTATCTTCTTTAATCCAGAAAACTGTTCATACCTCTAAAGAAATGACCTTATTCAAGCGTTTAGAGATTTCACCATTGTCAGCATTTAGAGCACTCAACAGGCTCCGTGGTGTATTCCTTTCTTGTTGCTTGACAGCTATATTTTGTTTTGACTGGTTTATTTCCTTAGGGATATATACTACTTCTGATTTAATTATAAAATTATAACTAGCAAAACTATATATATCCCCAAACTATTTGATCTCCGAATTTTCAAATAACAGGTATGTCTGTTTTCTCAAGTAAATAGGTAGAACATGCATTAGATGGTGCTCTCTAAACAAAAACAAGTATTGAAGTGCTAGTGTTCGACATTAGAGAAAAGAGAGGTGCTCATAGCTGACTTTCCTACAAGGATGAGAAATTAAGGAAATTGATTGTGGGCATGATTCTTCAAGTGCATAAACCAATTTATATTTAGTTTATAAATCAATATTATTTAGCTATCTATTCAATAACATAAACCAAATTTTCATATAGTACCTAAGTTTTTAGCATTCTAATATTTTTCTATATTGGTTTGTAATCCAAAGAATTAGTGTATAAAAATCAAAATTAGTATTATAATAATAAGTAAAATCACAATATAAATTTATAATTGCAAATTTACCTCTTCAATTAAGTATACCGAACGTACTTTCATAGTATACTATATTATTCTTATGCCATAGTATACTATATTAACTCAATTCAGTTTTGAATTCAATTCGTCAAACTAATCAAACCAACATAATGCTCACTCCTAGTTATTAGGGTATTGGCACTGAGATAGAAGCTTGTGTGAAGTATAAGTGGCAACTATAAATACCAGTCATATTAAATTATCCTAGAAGCATTTGAGATAGCATGGTTAGTCAAACCTGAAACTAATGCACCTATTTTCCTTATCCCAAATGTTGGAGAGAACAATAATTTTATTCAATGCATCAATAACAGTAGTACACAAGTGTATAATTTTAAACTAAAATCTAGAAATCGAAGTGATAACGTATATGTAGGAATACATTGAAATCGATGGAAAAAAATGCTGGATTTACGTTTAAGACGACAAGGAAGATGAGAAGCGAGTGCCAAACCAACTAATCACCTATTGCAACTATCAATGCTAGACTAATACGATCATACCTGAAATCAAGTTCACAATCATACCTGAAATCAAGTTCGAAGAATTAGGTCGAAGAATCAGGAGAAAGGTGAAATCCGTAGACAATCGTAGCAGGCAGAATGTCGATTTGGAGGAATGCGTGAGCGGAGAGGGATTAGGTTGAGTGAATTGGAGGGAAAAGTGAAATTAGGGGCGGGGAAAAGTGAAATTTGGGGGAAACGTGAAAAATAGGTTTTGAGAAACACGAAAAGTAACTTTTACCGGCCGAGTTTGGGAGGGAAGGTGAAAAAAACTGGTGGGGTCTAATATTTGCCCAATTATTTACTACCACGTGGGATCTATGTCATGGTTTATGTTTCAAACCAAAGACTTAGTCGTCATTGCATTGATTATTTTCATAATTTATTCTTCAAAGTCATGGTTTATTCTAACTAATGGCTAGCATATTTAATTATAACAAGGTAAATTATCATGCAATCTTTGCTTGCTATAAATATATTATTTTCTTGTAGTGTTGCTTAACGCCCTTCTCTGAGATGTACGAGCTCAGGGGTTATATAGTGATGGATATCAATCGCATGGAGTGAATTGCCTATGTGGCATGCCTAAGTGGCAATTGATCAAAGCTTCTGTTGAAAAGAAAAGTCTTGTGGTTGATGATCAAAGCACCGCCTGTGTGGCATAGCTTTGTGTAGCGTTGATCCACGAGCCTCACACCCCGGTTGTGAACCAAAAACGGGAGTGGACCTTAGGGAGGGCATGCGTTTCCTTCTAGCTAGGGTGGTGTCAGTGATCTACCAGCCCTGACATTTATATTATTTTCACCTGTGTGGTTTTTGCTGTTGCGAGGCACCTTAGATATATCGGTGACTATGTGGAGCCGATGGAGTCATATGACTCATTTTCGCCCCAAAGGGCTGGGGAACGCAGTGTTCAGGCATTTTAATCCACATCGGTGGACCGGCCCTGACGATTCAAGGGTCACTCGAGCTCTGATCCTGAGACATGGTAGGCTAGATTTTCTCGAATCGGTCGAGGACGATCCCTGGCCTCGGTTCATTGATGGAAATCCAACTTCCAATATGCGTCTATGCGGTTTTGATTGTATACCTATATATGGCGACATAGTGGTATGGGGCACTTATGCCGTCTATGATTGATACTTATGATTGAAATTGTTTTGATACTATAAACTTATAGTAATAATAAAACATAAAATTTAGCGTATCAAGCATTCTTTGGATGTTATAAGGTAAAAACCCTATCCTTCGGCTTGCGTTGCATTGTGTGATGGGACCTGGGTCTTATAATAGCTTCATTTTTCTTTATTTAGCATTGTGTTGTTGTTTTATGCACTGGTATTCTTGGAAGGAAACCTGTTTCGTGTTATATGGCGTGGCCCCTTGATTTACCTAACTTTAAAATAAAGATTAATAATTGTTTTAGTTCTCACACCAGTTGTAACGGCTGGAAATTTTCGACTCCTCGAGAGTCGAAAATTCCGGGACGTTAGTGAAAGAAATTAGAAGGTGAGAAAGAAAAGATAGAACTAATAGAATAGAAGAAGAAGAACATCATCATCAGAGTAACACGAATCTCGCAGCGGAACGAATAACATATAATATATAACATAGCTTTGAAGTAAACAGTTATATATATACAATAGCACTTATCAGAGTACAACACTTACAACACAGCGGAAATAACTATAGCTATAGAATCTTGCAGCCTCCTGCTCCAAGCTCTCCAAGTATATCTGTAAATCCCGACTACTTGACTGCCCGTACAAATTTAGGCACCCAAGAGTTTAGGGAAAACAACAAAGTAAACTCCGGGTCAGTCATGGGACTGGTATGAGTAAAACAGTTTAAAACAGGTATATGATATCTCATAAGACCACGCCGTGAATACGGAACGGGTTTTTCCTTATGAGTATCTAAACAACTTTGACAAGCAATATCATTGTGATATTATAATAATGTCTAAGTACAAATAGGTATCAATCTAGCAGAAACGCTTGCATCTCACGTTCTACATGCATAGTATAAAATCATAAACCGCAGGGCGCTTATCGGAGAATGGATTCCAACAGACAAGGTATGGGAGCACCTTCTGATCAGTGTACTCTAGAGGTGATACACTGCAGGTTCAACAAGAACGTCTTGCAACCCGGCCACACACGACCGCTCACTCATTTAGCTTGAGTGTCGCGAATATATTGCCACCACGGTTGTAGGCCATCAAACCGTCATCCGAAGATACAGAATCAAAAAGAAGTATAAATATGAATATTCACTAGATCGGTGACAATACACCCTGCTTGGGGATGACCCAACTAGCCATGCTGCCTAGCCCAACTTTTGTTACTTCCTGGTGTGAGGCTAGAGGCTACGCCTATCTTCAGAACATCTGATCACCATTCACTTTGAATGCCACATCGTCATACCCGCCAAATCACAAATTGACTTATCCAAAAATAACACGGGTATACAGCTAAGAGAAACGAATTCCTCCGCCACCAAACGTGGATACGTTTGAACAGATCAACTTACGCGATCCATTGGATATACTCTGTCAGAACTTCTTCCATATACGTTGTCCTGGGACTGGACAAACCGAAGGCACTATTCAGTATATCCATCTTAGTCACTGTTATCTAAGACTTATACAACAGCCCTTGCACTTTACTCCGTCTTCAATTTACCTTTGGCATATATTGCTCGCAACGCTTATGCCAATACAGAGTGGTTCTTTGGATAATAATCCAACCGGTCTCTCCATATTAACAACGTTAAAATGGTCAAAACTTTGATAGTCTGTGATTTAACTATCAAATGAAAACATGTCGGTGTACAACAACGATCTTATTTCCAAATGGGAATTCGATCGATCAATCATCATATGTTCATATTTCCTTATTTCATATATTTAGAAAATATATGTTATTAATCATTGGAAAACATTTCCATAACTTATTTTCACATCACTATTATTTCGCAACTATCAGTCCCTAACTGTAACTAGTATGAGAACAATTTTCTAAGTATCAATCCGGAAGGTCGAAACCAACATCAGATCGTCACTTAGAAAACCGTTCAACTTACCCTCTCCAGTCAGTTTCTAAATTTGCTTAACTCTATTGATTAACCCTATTCACTTAACTTCTGTCGAATAAACTATATTAGATATCTCCTCCAACACTATTCGAATAAACTATATTCGATTAACTTCTCTAACTCTATTCGAATAAATTATATTCGATTAACTCTTTTAACTTTACTCGAATAAACTATATTCGATTAACACTTTCTTTCGAATAACTATATTCGATTAACTCTTCGACTAACTCCTTTGGATTAACTCTTCGACTAACTCCTTCGGATTAACTCTTCGACTAACTCCTTTGGATTAACTAACTTCGAATGACTCCTTTGGATTAACTCTTCGACTAACTCCTTCAGATTAACTAACTTCGAATAACTCCTTTGGATTAACTAACTTCGAATAACTATATTCGATTAACTCTTCGACTAACTCCTTCGGATTAACTCTTCGATTAACTCCTTCGGATTAACTCTTCGACTAACTCCTTTGGATTAACTCTTCGACTAACTCCTTCGGATCAACTCTTCGACTAACTCCTTCGGATTAACTAACTTCGAATAACTCCTTTGGATTAACTAACTCTGAATAACTCCTTTGGATTAACTAACTTCGAATAACTCCTTTGGATTAACTCTTCGACTAACTCCTTCGGATTAACTCTTCGATTAACTCCTTTGGATTAACTAACTTCAAATAACTCCTTTGGATTAACTCTTCGACTAACTCCTTCAGATTAACTAACTTCGAATAACTCCTTTGGATTAACTAACTCTGAATAACTCCTTTGGATTAACTAACTTCGAACAACCCCTTTGGATTAACTCTTCGACTAACTCCTTCGGATTAACTCTTCGATTAACTCCTTTGGATTAACTAACTTCAAATAACTCCTTTGGATTAACTCTTCGAATAACTCCTTTGGATTAACTCTTCAACTAACTCCTTCGGATTAACTAACTTCGAATAACTCCTTTGGATTAACTCTTCAACTAACTCCTTCGGATTAACTAACTTCGAATAACTCCTTTGGATTAACTAACTTCGAATAACTCCTTTGGATTAATAACTTCGAATAACTCCTTTGGATTAACTAACTTCGAATAACTCCTTTGGATTAACTAACTCCGAATAACCAATATTCGATAACTACTCTTCGAATAAATAATATTCGATAACTCTTCTCAAATGAACCACATTTGATTTCTCCACTCGAATAAACTATATTCGATAACTCTTCTCAAATGAATCACATTTGATTTCTCCATTCGAATAAACTATATTCGATAACTCTTCTCAAATGAATAACATTTGATTTCTCCACTCGAATAAACTATATTCGATTACCCTTCTCTCGAATACCCTATATTCGATAACTCTACTTCGGATAAGTGATATTCGACAACTCTACTCGATTAACTCTACTTGGATAACTCTAACCGGTCAACTCAACTGGTTTAACCTAACTGGTTAACTCTAACTGGTTAACTCAACTGGTTAACTCTACTGGTTTAACCTAACTGGTTAACTCGTCTTGATTAACTGAACAAATCCACTTAGTTTAACTTAGCTAATTCACGTTGATTAACTCTAACCGATTCACTTAGTTCAACTCAACTAATTCACTTCGATTAACCACTTAGTTAACTTAACTAATTCACTTCGATTAACCACTTAGTTTAACTTAACAAATTCACTTTGCTTAACTTAACCAATTACTTTGATTTACTCGACTAACTCACTTTGGTTAACTTAACCAATTACTTTGATTAACTCGACTAACTTGCTTTGGTTAACCTAACCAACTACTTTGTTTTAACTCAACTAACTTGCTTTAGTAAATCTAACCAATTACTTTGATTAACTCGACTAACTCACTTTGGTTAACCTAACCAAATTACTTTGATTTAACTCGACTAACTCACTTTGATTAACCACTTAGTTTACTTAACTAGTTCACTTAGTTTGACGCAACTAATTCACTTTGATTTACCAATTAGTTTAACTTAACTAATTCACTTGATAACCAATTAGTTTAACTTAACTAATTCACTTTGATAACCAATTAGTTTAACTTAACTAAGTCACTTAGTTTGACGCAACTAATTCACTTTGATTTACCAATTAGTTTAACTTAACTAATTCACTTTGATAACCAATTAGTTTAACTTAACTAAGTCACTTAGTTTGACGCAACTAATTTACTTTGATTTACCAATTAGTTTAACTTAACAAATTCACTTGATAACCAATTAGTTTAACTTAACTAATTCACTTTGATACCAATTAGTTTAACTTAACTAAGTCACTTAGTTTGATGCAACTAATTCACTTTGATTTACCAATTAGTTTAACTTAACTAATTCACTTTGATAACCAATTAGTTTAACTTAACTAAGTCACTTAGTTTAACTTAACCAATTACTTTGTAAAATCCTTTTATCACACTCTGGTATTTGTTATGGTAATTAACACATCATCTAACAACGATGAATATTTGTCCAAACACGCATAATCACAACGGATTATATACATCACATTATATGTCACAATATATAAATCACAGTAAAAATAACTGTTGAGGAATCCAGTTGGATTCCTCCAACCTGTTTCTCTGCACCACAGATGTTAGACAACACCAGTATAATATTCTGATAAACAGAATCAGCATATAAATATTTATCGGTTTATATATATATATATATATATATATTCCACTAACTGACTAGCAGTTCAATCAAACAGTCAACATACAGTCAAACAGACAATAATTAACAGTCCTAAGAATACACTGTAAGAAATAGAACTATTCAGAGTTGGTGAGTTTTACTCACATTTCGCGTTAACCGTTGAATAACGATTTGCGTTATTCGATTCAGTCGGACAATTTATTTCGCCATAAATTGTAACATGCTCCAATCGACTCGCGATCAGTTCCATCGTGGAGTGCTCCTCCATGCGACCCCAACGCAACTTACGGTTCGTCAATCTGATACCGTATGAGGAAGATACGAATTTTACAAGTTACACCACTATTTTAAATAAATAAAAACTTGAGTTTAAAAGGATTTGGGCCTCACCCCCCTTTAACACAAATCCGGCCCAATACCCCTAAGCCCAAACCCGCCTTTAAACACCCTGATCCGCTCTCCCTCAATTCATCTTCTATAGATCTCGTTATCTCCAATATTACTCCCAACATTTTGACTGACTTTGACCATCTTCTAACTCCACCTCGGCCACCAATGGAGGGCACAACCACCACCAGAGAACCCAGCATCTCAAGCTCCATCTCCCTATACCCCTGAATTGCAGCTCGACCCCCCCGTAGGTTTTCCGTCGATCAGCCCCTTTACACAGTCAGCGACGGACTCAAGCACCGATTCACCTTCAACTCCACCGAGTTCCAATTTAACACCACCGAACCCTTCCTCTTCGAATCCTCTTTGATTCCATCACCCTTAATTCGCCCTCGCAGCCATCAACTGAATCGCGACCTGGAGTATCTCATGCTGGCCCCCTGTTGTTCGAGCGACATTTTATGTCACGAAATCACTCCAGAAAATCAAAACCGAAGCTAATCTCCATCGCAAGTCCAAAGCACTCGTCCATTTCTGAGCTCGAAGACCAACCACTTCAAACGATTCTGCCCTAGCTTTGCTGAAGCTCGCGATGTAAATTTCCAGCGACAGGAAAACAAGTTCGAGCCATATAAAGATCATACCAAATAGAAGAGTTTGTGATTCCCTTTCCAGATGTATAAGTCCTTCTATTTATAGATTTCTGTGGGAATTGCTTTTGATTTTTCTTTGTGGCAAACTTTTACTGTGTTCAGATTTACACGCCTTATATAGGCTTGAATGGGTTGGTAAGAATTGTGGCTGAAATTGGAGTGTGTGTGGCCTGTTTGTGATCAAAGAATGGAGAGGGATATTTTTGAATTTGATTTTATATTTTATTTAAATGATTTTCTCCTCGTATTCGTCTTCTAAAAATCCATGCGACCAACTACGATACCCAAAAATCACCAAACTGGACATGTAGCTAGAGTTTGACATTACGGTCCCAACGAAACTGGTTTCGTCGAATTCCGACTTCGTATGCTCACACAGCGTATTTTTAACTATCGAAATACTGACTGTTTTCCACTCTAAAAATCTGTACGACCACACAGTGACTCTAAAAATCACGAAACTTGACATCTAGCAACTATTTGACATTGCGGATCCAACAAAATTAGTTTCGTCGAATTCCGACTTCGTATGCTCACACAGCATATTTTTAACGCTCTGAATAACCCATTTAAATATATAAATATATTTAAATAAATTAAATTAAATATAAATAAATTTATATTATCGTATATATTCACAGTGGAATATCATACGGCTCCAGTAAAATTATATATTTCATATTCTAAGTCCAGGTTGAATCGATATTCAATTTACATTGAAAATCCCTTTTATAACGTATATACAGCGTTACGAATTATATACGAATTCCATAGCGACTATTCTGAAATTTGATTTGGGCATAACTTACAATCTACATGACGAAATTTTCATTTTTATCTTCCATTAGAAAAATATATCTTAACAGATTCAAACGTTTCTTGTTTCACAGAAATCCGACTTATAACGAATCTGGTATATTCAGTTGAAGTTCAACTCGCCAAATAACGAACTACCGCGTCGTTAAGGGCTCGATTATAATTATTATTATAATTTATACGTTCAACTATCGTTTATTTAATATATTCGTTATTTAAATAATTAAATAACTTAATTATTATACCTTACAAAACGCGCCATTACACCAGTCCCATGACCGACCTGTAGTTTATTGTTTTAACCTAAACTCTGGGTGCCCTTATTTTGACACGGGCAGCTAGTAGTTTTTTGTTTTGCAGATTCATATTCACAGGATCCTGATTTATAGCTCTGTATCCGGGTATTACTTCTAGTTTTGTATTGTATTATTTTTCCGCTGCGATGTATTTAAATGTAATTTAAATCTCTGATATTTTTCTATGTAATATTTATTCATACTCTGTATATTATTGTATTCTGATAGAATTTTTGTAATATACAATGAAATGTTCTTCTGTTTGTGTCCCGATGTGTCGTGTTCTCAATTCAATCCGGGCTTTCCTTACCGGGGAAGTACAGGTCGTTTCAGAAAGAGACAATCACAGGAATGCCAAACACGAAAAACCGTAACTTGAATCATCAAGACTCATCAAGTCACAATCAAATCCAAGAAAAATTGCACAAGTAACATCTGAAAACCCACAAGGCGAGAAGGGCATTCAAACATGGCAAACCACACCACTATCAACTTATGCCCAAGTCTCTGTACTAGCAAATCAAAACTAATTGGATGACTCAAATAACAACAGAACCTCAAAAACAAGGAAGGAAGACCAACCTTGAATGAAGATAACCAACAAGAAACAACATGACAGAAAAAAGAGAAACAATGGGGAGGCTTACTTTTTAGATATTCAACCATGTATGACACCACCAGTATAATTTCCTTCTTCCATAACCTTCTTGGATTTTAACCTCGCCTGAATTTTTTAGACCAACTTAACCCAGTCAAGACTAGTCTCCACCAAAGGTTCATCATTTAACACCCAACAGCCCCCTTTTAATTTTCCATTTTCTCAATATAATTCTCCTCCTTTTGAAGGTGCTCGAAGAACTGCCAGATTCATCAATTACAAAATCCTTGTTTCCTGAATCTTCACTTGCATGCAGATCAACACTATCTTCATTGAATGCATATAATCAGCAAAAATACTTCTTTTAATAATTTTAATATTATTGCCTCCAGATTTTGCATGCTTACTACAATCCTACATAATGATGTTATTATCTAAAAGAAGTTTAGAAACTTCAGGAGTACTAGTCGTTTGAAATCACGGTTTCAAAACACGAACTGCACGGCCACGATTCGTTTTAATTTCATTTATATTTATATATTTGTATGAATATAGTTCATTCAAAAATTCCTATATCGTTTTCACTTCAAATATTCCACTAACACCTTTAAATTTTGGAAAATTTCGCCATAACCTCCTTTGTACGGGAGGGGATGGGAAAATTCCCAAATAGCCACACGGGCGTCTCATCTCAAAAAGAAAAAGAAAAATCCAAGAGGCAAGCCAATAGGCTAATAAAATCATCATCCAAGCAAAACAGTAAACATGTACCTATTTGTGGGCACATAATTTTATTCCTCTTCTCTAGCCTCTTTGCTATAACCTATTCAATAAATATGCATGTACATATATGCAATTTTCATCACTTATCATTTTCTATTCCATTTCATTTTCGATTCACTTTGGTTTAAAGTCACCATTCATTCTAATGTTGCATACATAAGCAAACAATCACATCGTTAGCTAATTAATGAATATTTCAACTCATGCATATTTATTTGAACAAGTGGTTATTTTTAACACTTCACATTTCAATAAAAATTATATTTTTGGCGAACTAAAATATATTTCAACACATGACTATTTCATTTAGTTCCTTTACATGTTAAAAATAATATTCACTTCACAAATATTTATTTCAACACTAGTATATCTTTAGCAAATCACATATATGATAAAAATGGTATTTTCATCATCTAAAATATTTATTCAACACATGAATGTTATTAACACTTCATAGTTTCCATAAAAATGTAATTTTTATTGTTCAATCTTTTATTAAACACATGAACCTTTTCAACACACACACTTCTCAACACATGAGCATTTCGACACATGGATATTTTATATAGTTTGTTCATGTAAGAAAGATGAAATTTTTATTGTTGAAACTATTTATATACAAGGCGAATATTTTACATACTTCATATGTATCATAAAAATGTGATTTTTATTGTTTAAACACTTTATTCATTCACACATGAATTTAATTTTCACACATCACTTATCAACTCATGAGCATTTCCACACATGGATATAGTTTCAACACATGACTTTAGTTTTAACGCATGAAAATAATTTCAACATATGAAAATAATTCTAACACATGAATTTTATTCAAAATTTCGGCAGCATAACGGCAGGGTAGTTAAAACCGGCACCGTCCCGAGTACGGCTCCTCGCTATACCTTAAAACCTCGCGGTTTTGACAATGGAGATTCACGCATCTAGTTCGCACGCAGGCGGCATGTTCATTTAAGTTCCACAATTATTTCCAATTTGTTTCAATCACTAATGGGTATTTTTCCCAAACAATATCAACCACAAACAATTATTCAACCATTTGAATTTTTCACCTAATTTTTCACACCAATTCACAACAATAAATATCGTCCATGGTTTGTGGACGAGGGGATTATATATATATATATATATATATTTATTTATTTTCCATTCAAACATACATATCATTTAAAACAATGCATGTATAATTCAGACTTCGCTCATACAACTTATACTACGCATGTATATGTGGTATTACGTATGTAATTTGTATTTCGCTTATATAATTACACATGACATTTTCCATTCAATTTCATTTAATTTAGATTTCTCACATTGGTTTTCAGAGTGCCAAAAATCGTAGATGGCTCAGAAAAATCCACGTTCTCTTCTATGTGCTAGAGAGCCTCCTTGCCGTCACGATGTTTCCCGTTTCATCGAATTTCGTCAACACACAATAAAGATATGATTTTTCAAAGTTCAAATATGATAAAGGTCTCACCTTTCTTTGTGGTTCGAACTAGGGTTCGGATTTTTCAGAAAATCCATGAATCGATGCTCCGATCAGAGGGTGGGACGTGAAAGAGGGGTGCGAGGCGGTCCTGTCGGTGGTCAGAGGAGCAGGTGCGATCGCCTCTGGCGATCGTGGCGTTGATGTGAAGTCGGTGACTTCCTGGGCGTTGTTCTCGACGCTAGCGAAGGGAGAAAGGGCGGGGGTTGGTCGGATTTGAAGAGGGAGGTGGGGGCCGTCGAGTCAGGCTGGTGGCGAGGTCGGACGTTGACGGAGGCGGCGGGATTTCGGTCGGGAAGGTTGGAGCGATTTCCGCCGTTTACCAGAGAGAGGAGGCTAGGGTTTTGAGGTTTTTTTTTTAATTATGAAAGGAAATTTCCTATTGGCCGATGCTTTATAGAAATTTTTAAATAGTGTTACTCCATACAGACACCAATTCAAGCCCAACGACTATCGCCCCTAGCTAAATACCCCCATCCCGGACACAATGGGATATGTTTCGTTGGCCAATTCGACTGTTACAGTAAGTTATTTTTTAAATTAAAATATAAAACATTTTATATTCAATTCGAATGTACATTTCAATTTGCCAAGGCCACAAACTGATTCGAAAAATTCCATAAAAATAATTCTAGCTATGTTTTGACTCTACGGTCCCAACAAAACTAGTTTCATTGAATTCTGAGATCGTTTGAAAAACGGCCATTTTCTGGTCGATCCAATTTAACAGAAATTGACCAAACACATTTTCTTTTGCCACACTCACATACCTTCAAAAATTATGAAATTTGAAACCTGGCAATAGTTTGACATCCCGGACCCAACAAAAGTGGTTTCGTCGAATTCCGAGGTCGTTTGCAAAATGTCTATTTTCAAGGGCTATATATTCTCTATAGCGACTTTTCTGAAAATTCATTTGGCCATAACTTTTGATTCCCGCTATGAAACTTCGATTTTTCAGATTTGTTAGAAAGATATTCATAAACAGATTTAAATATTTTTGGTTTCACTAAAATCCGTTATATTTTCCACCTGGCACAGTCAGTCAAAGATTGAATTCAAAATTTCAAACTGCCACACTATTTCTAACTCATTATTTTATTGAAATATTCTATTTCAATTGTTCAAATTGCATTGTAATAACCAATTTAAAATTTTTAAATTGGCTCGTATTTTCCGGGTTGTTACACTTTCCCTAAACTTTTGGGTGCCCAAATCTGTAAGGCCAGTCCAATAGTTCAGGATTTTATAGATTTTATGAAGAACTTGGAGAATGAGGCTTCAGCGTTAGACATATAGAGTTTATTCTGTTGTATTGTGAATATAATGTACTCTGATGTTGTATGTAAGTCCAAATACCATTGTACTTCAAAAGTGATTATTTATACATTATATTTTATTCCGCAGCGATTGTGAGACTGTGTGTTGTTGTTCAGTTCAATCTTCTATCTATTTTCTTCTATTCTAATTTTCTATCTTTCTATTTCTCAACCTCTAACTTTTCCCTATTAACGATTCGTATTTTTGTGCGATTTGCATTGGACGTGAGTTGTATTCGGTCAACTCAAATGGTTCAGATTTGCGAGTCATTGCAATTTGGAAGTTTAAATTCAAGTATGAATTTAAAAAAGGGAAATCAGAAATCGCTTCGAAAGAGAACGATAGATTTCATCCTAGAATTCTGAATATAAACTGAATTAAGATAATCTAAGGGATTTACAATTAGGATTATATATCGAATTTTATAAAATAATTTATTTCTAAGGGAATTAGGATTTAATATTGGAGATAGAGTTGTAAATAAATTCATAACTGAGTTATGAAGAAAACCGACAATTTAGGATAATTGATATTTTAAGTTATATTTAGAAAACCGGTTTAATTTATATTTAAATTTTAAAGAATAGAGTTGAAGTTTATATAATAAACGAAGTTTAATATAGTATTCTAGTGTCTGTACTAGCTCATGTGCTGTAAATTAGCTTAAACAGTGTGGACGTCCCATAATAAAGCCATAGGTGGTGGACGGTCCACCTTAATAACCGAGTAGTTCATTGCTAACTATAATCACCGGTATTATACTGTATTTTTCATTATTATAACAAAATTACTATTATACAACATAGGTTCTGCAACAGTTCACCAAAACATTGTGAAAAAGCTAGATCTTTCATAACATTTGTTAGGAAAAACTTTGTAATAGTCTTTTTCAAAATACGTTATACGCATAGAAGTTGTAAATAAAACATATATATAACGTTTTTTAGACTGTAGAAGAAAGTACTTTTAAACGATGATATCTTTACGTTGTATTTTATTTTTTATTTATAACATATTTGTCGAGTTATTGAACTATGTAAATAAACCATGTTTTTTAAATATTGTAAACTTATAATTTTAAACAATATTTATCAAATGTTGCAAACGCCATGTTAAATGACAGAAACAATTTTTTTTTAAAATTCTATTTACTTTTTCATTTTAAAACATTAATATTTTGTTATCACAATTTATATTTAGGACAACATTTATGTAATATTGTTAACAGCAATATGTTTAACAATTTTGGTTCATATTGTTAATGCTTATATACTTTTCACCTGTGTGGTTGTTGCTGTTGCGAGGCGCCTCGGTTAGATCGGACGATCCGGGTCCGATGGAGCCATTCGTTGGCTCATTTACGCCCAAAAGGGCGGGGAAACGCAATGTTCAGGCATTTTAATCCACATCGGTGGACCGACCCTGACGATCCAAAGGCTTGACTGAGTACTTGCCTGAGGCTCGGGCTAGAGAGTCTCGAATCGGTTGAGGACAATCTTTTGCCTCGGTTCATAGATGGAAACCCAATTTCCAAATACGTGACTTTGCGAGTTTGATTGTATAACCTATATATGGCGACATAGTGGTATGGGGCATTCATGCCGCCTATGATTGATACTTATGATTTGAAGTTGTTTTACACACTATACACTTATAATAGTATCAAATGATTTCTTTTAAACGTATCAAGCATTCTTGACTATTATAAGGCAAAAACCCTATGCCCGGCTTGCGTTGCATTATGTGATAGGACATGGGTCTCATAATAGCTTCATTTTTCTTTATTTAGCATTGTGTTGTTGTTTTATGCACTAGTATTCTTGGGAGGAAACACGTTCTGTGTTATACGACGTGGTCCCTTGATTTACCTAACTTTAAAAATAAAGATTAACTGTTTTAGTTCTCACACCAGTCCCATGACTGACCTGGAGTTTATTGTTTTAACCTAAACTCTGGGTGCCCTTATTTTCGACATGGGCAGCTAGTAGTTTTGGTTTTGCAGATTTATATTCATAGGATCTTGGTTTACAGCTGGAACAATACTCGGAAAGCTTTGTATCCGTGTATTACTTATAGTTGTGTATTGTATAATTTTCCGCTGCGATGTATTTAAATGTAATTTAAATCTCTGATATTTCTGTGTAATATTCATTTATACTCTGTGTATTTATGTATTCTGATGGAATTATTGTAATATACAATGAAATGTTCTTCCGTCTGCGTTCTGTTGTGGCTTGTTCTCGAACTATCCACTCTTTCCTATACGGGGAAGTTACGGGTTTTCACATTAACGTGTGTGTGTGAATGAAAATATGTGTTTGTTGATTTGAAACCCCACACTGGTGTTGGGATGATATTTGAAGTCCACTCATCCCGATTGATTAGTTATGTCGATCGATGGATTGACAGGCTGTTATAAGCATTAGGTATCTATATTTGATGCTTATATAGTGTGGTGCACTTTGGATGATGATTGATTATTCATTGTTGTGATTATATACATGTGTTGTATGGAATCCATATAATTAACATTATATGGTTATTGATTGGGCCTCATTCCAATTAGGAAAATAAAGAATATAAATTATCATGTGTTGAAAATAATCATGTGTTGAAAATTATCAGGTGTTGAGTAAAATATTTTAATTATAAAATTTACATCATTATCATATTTAAAACCATTCTCTTACTACTTTACAGTTAGAGTCTGATTAAAAAATCAAACGATAGATACCATAATTTTATAAAAGATATTAAATAACAAAAATAGTCACGTGTTGATAGTGCTCATGTGTTGAGATTATTCATGTGTTGAAAGAAATATATATTCATGTGTTGAATAGAATAAATATTCATTTGTTGAATAGAATAACGAAGTGATTGAAATATATAAAGCCGTGTTGATTAGAGACGCTCCATTTTGAGGTGAGCGATACTCATATCGATTATATTCGTTTTTAAAATGATTATAGGAAAAGAAGTGATTTCAAAATATAATGTTTTGAAAATATTATCATTTGTATATCGATGATGTGCAATATTCAATTTCGATTCGAAATTGAATATGAAGTTGAAATCGTTTCGAAAACGAATTTAAAACGATTTATAAAATACGTTTTGAATTGAAATCGACGAAATATATAATATATATATATATATATTATATATATAATGGCCTAAATAGAACGCGCCGCGCTGCGGCAGTTCGTGAATTTCGACCATTGACTTCGAATTGACGTGGCGGGAGATCCGACCGTCATATTCTCCTGAAACCGGAACCGTTGAGTTCGTATCGAAAAGAGCTTTCCAATGAATATTATAAATTTGAAATCTAACGGTTGGATTTGGAATTATGTCAAAATCAAATTTAGAAAAGGTCGCTGTAAGCGCAGTTCGATGGCCGTTGATGGAAATCGACTGTACGGGCCTTGATAAAATTAGTAAAAATATCTATAATTTGTGTAAAATCATAAGAAATGATTTGGAAAGAACTGGGATGAAAAATTACACATTTGAAAAGATAAAAATAGATTTTTATAAAAATGAACTAGTTTTGAACTAGAATTAAAATCAATTTATTTTTGAAATAAATAAATTGAATTTGAAAGTGGTTTTGAAAATAATAAGAATTCCCAATACGTGAATTGGGATGGATTTGAATAGAAATTATCTTCGGAATATTTCAATGTTGGATTTCGTGATTATATAGATATTGTTATGGGAACTTGAAAGATATATTTTATATCGTTATTTCCAATACGATATTTGTTGGTTTCAGAATTTGATATTGAATATAAGCCGATATATTTTCTATTCAGAGCCTTGTATTTAATATCAAACATGATTTGGGTTTGTCATGAATGGCGTCTTCATTAACACCGTTCTTAAGCCCAGTTAAAGTAATTTTGGGTTTATCGTGAATCGTGTTTTGAATGACATTGGTTCTTTAACCCAGTTAAAGACAGGATATTGATTTTTGAAAAGATTAAAACTAAGTGGAGTTTTAATGAATCTTCAATTAGATTGAAATGTGAATTGATAATTTAAATTATCAAATCTGAAAGGTGATCGAGAATGGAGTACCACCAGTTTTGCTCCAAAGCGATAGTTAAATCTTTAACTAGATTTGAACATGAAATGGTAATTAATTTTACCGATAACACCTTGGTGTTAGATATGGAGTATTACCAGTTTTGCTCCATGGGATGAATAGGTTGGGATTGGGAAATAAAATAAATAATTACTTCTGTGTGGTTCGCTAATCCCGACTAGTTTAGAAAACCATGATATGGTTCGAAATGATATCCAAAGGAAGATTAAAGAATAAATTTAGAAGATTTTATCTTTGATAAAATTAATGGGAACCTTTCCCTAAGAATGTGATTTTGTGAATAAAAGAATATTCTGAATTGGAATGAGGCGTTTGTTGTGTTTGTGTAACATTTGTTTATTATATACGTGGGTTATTCAGAAAGGCCGGGTTTATACCCATTCTGAATAACCGATTGGGTGATAATTCGAAGATGAAGACAGTGGTTGAAGACCGGAAGTCGTCACATCGTTTGGGTGATTACTGATGATCTTGATTGGGTTGTACACCCAAGAGGAGAGAAACAGTTGGTGATCGTCCAGACGTGCTTGGAGATCGATGGATATGCAAGGAAAGTGCCTCCGGTTTCGTTCAGACCCAGAACGAACTTGTTAATGGATTGTGTGTCTGACATTGGATTTTATTCTGTGTTGACTGATCTCTATTAAATATACATCTTTTTGGTGGTGGAGAATTTATTCTCTTGCTTAACGCCCTTCTCTGAGACGTACGAGCTCAGAGGTTGTATATCGATGGACATCAGTCGCATGGAGTGAATTGTCAGTGTGGCACGCGTAAGTGGCAAATGATCAAGGCTTCTATTGAAAAGCTAAGTCTTGTGGTTGATGATCAAAGCACGGCCTGTGTGGCGTAGCTTTGTGTATAGCGTGAATTCGCGAGCCTCACACCTCGGTATGAGTCAAAAACGGGATAAGGACCCAAGGAGTGCACGACGTTTCTTTCTAGCTATGGGCGGTGTCAGTGCTTAAACTGGCTGACATTTATATACTTTTCACCTGTGTGGTTGTTGGATGAGGCACCTCGATATTAGGTCTGTTAGGACCGGGAAACGTGTGTTCAGGAATAACTAATCCTCAAAAGTAAGAGAGGACCGGCCTTGGAGGTTCCAAAGGATCAGAGTGGGGTCCTAAGACATTTGCTAGAGCGTCTCGAATCAGAGAAGAGCTTGCCCCTTGCCTCGACTCATGACGGAAATCCAATTTCCAATACGTGATATTACGGTTTTATTTGTAGAGCCTAGTATGGCGACATGATATATGGTACCCATGCCGTCTATGGTTGATATTTATGATTGAAATTGTTTTGACACTATACACCTATTATAGTATCGAATGATTTGTTTTAAACGTACCAAGCATGTTTGGCTATTATAAGGGAAAACCTTATCCTCCGGCTTGCGTTGCATTGTGTGATGGGACCTGGGTCTTATAATAGCTTCATTTTTCTTAAAAGCATTGCGTTGTTTATTCTATGCACTGGTGTTCTTGGGAGGAAACCCGTTCCGTGTTATACGGTGTGGTCCCTTGATTTACCGAACTTTAAAATAAAGATAATAACTGTTTTAGTTCTCACACCAGTCACATGACTGACCTGGAGTTTATTGTTTTAACATAAACTCTGGGTGCCCTTATTTTCCACACAGGCAGCTAGTAGTTTTGGTTTTGCAGATTTATATTCACAGGATCCTGATTTACAGCTGGAACAATGCTCGGAAAGCTCTGTATCCGTGTATTTCTTTCAGTTGTGTTTTGTATTATTTTCCGCTGCTATGTAATTTGTTGTAATCTCTGATATTTATCGAATGTATTTTATTCATTCATACTCTGTATATTCTTGTATCTGATGGAATTGTTGTAATTAACAATGAAATGTTCTTCTGTTTGTGTTCCGATGTGTGTTGTTCTCAAAGTATTCGTGCTTTCCTTCACGGGGATGTTACGTGTCCTTACAGCTTGGCATCAACTAATCCCCTATTTTACGTAAGTATGTGCTGCCTTCCCCAAATCACTACCATTAATGATAAGAGCTTACTTCAAATATAATCCCATAGTTCATGTATAAATTTGTATCAATCTCCTCAAATATATAAAAGTTAGCAGTTTTATTCTTTATAGATCTATTATTTGCATGTTGAACCAAGTTAGTAGAAGTGTTTTGAACAACTCGTTGTACTCCAACCAAAATGGAACTGGCACTGTGAGTAATTCATGTTTGGTTGCACTAAAATCTAAAACCTTCTATTGAGTTGATGTTATTGAGCGTCAACATTCTTAAATTCTTCTTTCTTTGCTCGATGTTGGCTTGCCTTGCAACAAAACATTAAAATTAATTAATTGAATAATATAATACGAAAACTTTGAGAACAATGTGGCTAAAAAACATGAAGTTCAAGTAGGGATATATGATTTAGTTTTCCATCCAATTGACTAATTCTAATTATATGTAATGGGTCAGGTACATACTTATCTAAAATCAAAAATGCAATTCCAAGTAGCTAACGCCATGCAATTTCATATAGATAACTAACACATTGTTTATTGTTGGCACTTGAACTAACTAATCATCTTATATGAACAAACTAACAGGTCTAGCACCAACATCCAAAAAATTGAAAACTAGAGGGAAAATATTTAAATGAAAGAAGCAACATAATATATGATCAGCATGCAAATTAAACCATAATTTCAGCTGAAGTTGAAAGGATGACATCATTCCATGATGTATTCTTTTTATTTGTCCATGAAATCATCTATTCATACATACTATCTTTTTTACAAATAATCCAAGACATGAAGGCTTTTCATATACTGAGTTTGTAGAGTGTACTGAGCTAACAATGTGAGAAACATAATAACCGTATACGACATAAATAAATACTATGGAGCAAGACGCATCTTTTTTTAGAAGAGAAAAATAGTTACCACCACATGCATGCAGTACCAGGAAATAGAATATTAGAGACATTTAAAAATAAGACAACAAAAATAACATAACAGCCAATAATCAGGCATTTAACACCTTCTTGGATTTCGGCCTCGCCTGAATTCGTGAGACCAACTTATCCCACTCAGGACTGGTCTCCACCAAAGGTTCATTGTTTAACACCCTACAGCGGCCTTTTAATTTTCCATTTTTCAATTTGATTCTCCTCCTTTTGAAGGTGCTCGAAGAACTGTCAGATTCATCAATTACAAAGTCCATGTTTCCTGAATCTTCACTTGCATGCAGATCAGCACTATCTTCATTGAATGACATATAATCAACATCAACACTTCTTTCAATAATTTTAGTGTTATTGCCTCAAGATTTTGCATGCTAACTATAATCCTACAAAATTATGTTATTATCTGAAAGAACTTTAGAAACTCCAGGAAGACTATCTACACTATTCTTTTGAATATCCTTATCTGCCTTTGGAAAATCACCAATAAGAAAATCCCCTGAATTCTTGGTCTACTTCTTATCTCTTCCATTTACATCTACAGCTGAGTCTTTATATTCAGATAAGCCTTTTTGTCCAACATCTATATTCATATATTTATCATGATTTACCTCAAATACATCAATATCCATTCCACAACCTTTCTAAGAGTTATCTTTTGGAATACAAACCATATGTTGTTGCCGAAATGATATTACGATTAGGACCCATTGAGCATTCCATTAAAAGTGATAGAGACATAACATTTTAGTTTGAAATGAAATACATGATTGTATTTAATATTTTTTGAGACGGCTGAATTTGTTCGCTCGTACTAACTAAAATCCTCCACTGTTTAAGTGACTTTTGGAGTCCTTATAGAAAATGCCAACAATAATAAATTAATTTGTCACTGGAATGTTATTAACAAGTCCAATAAACAACAGATTTCTTATGAATTAAACATTTCTGGGAAAAATTGAAAAACGAGATACACAAAACCATTGCTTATCAATAGGCCTCTGAAAATGACATTTAGTACTAATATACATTAGTTATCATATTTTGTAAAATGGAGGTGCTCAACTAAACAAGCAGGCATATGAAGGAGAGCAACCGAATAAACTCCAACACACAAAATGACCCATCAAGGTTTTCAAACACACCACTATCCAAAATAAAAGCAAAGCAAGTGCATGATATCAAGACCAGTTGTAACAACCCGTAAAATGCGAGCCAGTTTGAAATTTTTATTTTGGCGATTTTAGCGAATTTTGAATATTTAAAATAGATTATTTTAAATAATATCGACGAGAAATTTATTTTGAATATAATTTGAACGTATATATTATATACGTCGTCGTTAGAATATATAATAATTATATATAATTATAAAAGGAATTGAAAATGGCGCGGTAGTTCGAAAATTCGATTTCTAATTTCAAATGAATATACAGAATTCAATATAAGTCAGAATTGAACGAAACAAGAAATATTTGAATCTGTATAACTATATCTTTGTAACGAAGTTAACAAACTGAGATTTCATTTTAGAAATGATAAGGTATGTCCAGTTGAAAATTCTGAATAGTCGCTATGGAATTCAGGCCCTTAAAAATGGACATTTTGCAAACGACCTCGGATTTCGATGAAACTAGTTTTGTTAGGACCGTATCGTAAATACGAAGTTAGAAAATATTTTTCTGGAATTTTTAGAGTTAGTAAGTGGCCCCGGTAATTCAAAATGTGCGTTTAAATTGAATATATAAAGATTTATATTTTAAATTCAACGGAAACCTATCGTAACAGCCGAATTGGGTTACGAAACATATCCCATTGTGTTCGGAATGGGGGTAAAACGCTAGGGACGACAGTCGTTTGGTCTCGATTGTGGTTCGAATGAAAAGTCAACTATATGAAAAATAAATTAAATAATTAAATTAAATAAATATTATAAAACCCCCTTATCCCAGTGAACCCTAACCCTATTTCTTTGCCGCCGCCTTCATTCAAAATAGTGGCCAGACTTCTCAAAGAAAAATCCTCAAATCGCTCCCACTTCGGATTGAATTAAATCGAGAAATCAATACGAAAATAGAAAAGATAATCAAGCTCTCTATTTTGGTAAGGGTATCATCAGTTCTCACAAGCTAGGGCGCTCGCAATGCTGCCTCAAACAGGCTTTCGACGAAGGCGATTTGGGAGAGGTTCTGGCCACCGAGCTGGCCATCACTGCGGGCGGAGGGAGTTCTGGCCATGGCCGACCTCGGGGTGTTGGCCGATCACCCTCAGACGCGACGTGGTGGTGCGAACTCTTAAACCTAGGTTGCGAGATCGACAGTTTTACACTCCAGACAATGAGAAGAGACGGCAACCTTAATTGGTGATCAGGGAAAAGGTATATAATTAGTTTAATTAAATTTTATTTAGGAAGGGATTGTTTTTTTTTTAACAGTGAAGTTAAATCTGATTTAAAAATATATATATCAAATGTTTTGAAAATATAAATACCCTTGTTTTGAAAATAAACATGGCATTCTTTTTGAATATAAAAATATGGTTTTTAAAAATGAATTTGCTTTGAATATAAAAATATGGTTTTTAAAAATGAATTTGTTTTGAATATAAAAATATGGTTTTTAAAAATGAATTTGCTTTGAATATAAAAATATGGTTTTTAAAAATGAATTTGCTTTGAATATAAAAATATGATTTTTATATATTGAACTTCGAAATAAAAATATGATTTTTATATAGTGAACTTCGAAATAAAAATAGGATTTTTATATATTGAATAGCGAAGTAAAATTCGATTTTTACATAGGTAGTGAAAGCGGACAACGAAAGCGACAAAAAGGCGAAACGACGAAGACTTCTGCAAATGAAGAGCCATGGAGCTAGGATAGCTATTTGTGAGAATTTCTCACCTTTCAATTTATTTTTCTAGTTATATATATATACTAGGATGCAGACGGTGCTTAGTAGCACCCGACACAATCGTCCACAGACCATGGACTTGTTTGTTTGGTTGCATAGATTAGTTGGATTATTTGATTGAAATTGAATTGTTTGGTGAAATGAATAGATTTGATTGATGTGTGAATGGCGTGGGCCTTCACTAGACCGGGGATAAGACTAGGCCTTGTCCCGTTTCTAGTATCGTGCCGTTATGCCGCCGAAATTTTCTAAAATAAGTTAGAAAATAAAAATATCATTTTATTGTGTAAATGAATAATAGAAATTCATATGTTGGAATAAAATGTTTTATCGTTAAAAATATAATTTTTAACGTGAAAGTGAATAAAATAAAATATTCATTTATAAACCGAACGGTTTGTTTATGTACACCTATTTGAATGACATTGATTGGGACGATAAATTTTACACATCGCCCAACTGCACAAATAAAATCTGTGTTTGATTGTTTGAAACCCCACACGGGTGTTGGGATGAAATTTGAAGTTCACTCATCCTGATTGATTAAATATGTCGATCGATTGATTGACAGGCTGTTATAAGCGTTGAATATCTATATTTGATGCTTATACAGTGTAGTGCACTTTGGTTGATGGTTGATTATTTTTACAATGCTATTATATACATGTGTTGTATGAAAATTCATATAATTAACATTATATGGTGATTGATTGGGCCTCATTCCAATTTGAAAAATAAAGAATGTTATAAAATAAAAGTTCATGTGTTAACAGTACTCATTCATTGAGATTGGTCATGTGTTGAATGAAATATTTTAATAATAAAGTTTACATCTTTATCAATATAAAATAAAAGTTCATGTGTTGACAGTACTCATTCATTGAGATTGGTCATGTGTTGAACGAAATATTTTAATAATAAAGTTTACATCTTTATCAATATAAAATAAAAGTTCATGTGTTGACAGTACTCATTCATTGAGATTGGTCATGTGTTGAACGAAATATTTTAATAATAAAGTTTACATCTTTATCAATATAAATAAAAGTTCATGTGTTGACAGTACTCATTCATTGAGATTGGTCATGTGTTGAACGAAATATTTTAATAATAAAGTTTACATCTTTATCAATATAAAATAAAGGTTCATGTGTTGACAGTACTCATCCATTGAGATTGGTCATGTGTTGAACGAAATATTTTGATAATAACAACTATTTTGAAAAAGAAATATTTGAAATAGAATATTTGAGAATAGAAATTTATGAAGCCGTGTTGATAAGATTGACGCCATTTTGACGTGAACGATATTTATATCGATTTTAAAACGATTTCGAAATGAATGGAATTGAAAACGATTTCGAAATGAAATGAATTGAAAACGATTTCGAAATGAAATGAATTGAAAACGATTTCGAAATGAATTGAAAAACGAATTCAAATTGAATTGAAAGCGAATTGAAATGAATTCAAATTGAATTGAAATTTGAATTGAATAGAAATGAATTTTAAAACGAATTGATAAAGAAGAATTCAATTTGATTTGAATTGAAATGGAAGTTGAAATTGCTGTTGAAACGAATTTTAAAACTATTTATATAATTCGTTTTAAATAGAAATCGACGAAGTATATATTATATATAATATATATATATAATATAATGGCCTGAATAGAACGCGCCGCGCCGCGGCAGTTCGTGAATTTCGACCATTTATTTCAAACGGACATTACGGGAGATCCGACCGTCGGATTCTCCTAAAACCGGAACCGTTGGGTTCGTATCGAAAAGAGCTTTCTAACGAATGTTAGAAATTTGAAATCTAACGGTTGGATTTGGAGTTACGTCCAAATCAAATTTGAAAAAGGTCGCTGTAAGTGCAGTTCGATGGCCATTGATGGAAATCGACTGTACGGGCCTTGATAAAATTATTAAAAATAGTATAATTTGTGTAAAATCATAAGAAATGATTTGTGAAGATTTGGGATGAACAAACTCCATATTTGAAAAGATAAAAATAGATTTTTTATCGAAATGAACTAGTTTTGAACTAGAAATTATAATTCTATTTATTTTAAATAAATAAATTGAATTTGAAAAGGGTTTTAAAAATAACCAGAATTTCCAATGATTGCATTGGAGTGGATTTGAATCGAAATTGTCTTCGGAATATTTCGATGTTGGAATTCGTGATTATACAGATGTTGTTATGGAAATTTGAAAGATATATTTATATCGTTATTTCCAATACGACATTTGTTAATCGTAGAATTTGATATTGAATATAAGCCGATATATTTTCTATTCAGAGCCTTATATTGAATATCAAATGTGATTTGGGTTTGTCGTGAATGGTGTCTTCACTAACACTGTTCTTGAACCCAGTTGAGAAAAGATTAAATCTTTTTATTTAGATTTAATGAAGTGTACCAATTAAATGATATTTAATTGGAATTGAATTGATATTGATTTTGGGTTTATCGTGAACAGTGTTTTAAATAACACTCGTTCTTTAACCCGATAATTAATGAATGTGATTTTGGGGTTTATCGTGAACCGTGTTTTTTAAATGACACGGATTCTTTAACCCAGTTAACGATTAAAACTAAGTGGAGTTTTAATGAATCTTTAATTAGATTGAAATGATCGAGAATGGAGTATCACCAGTTTTGCTCCAAGCGATAGTTAAATCTTTAATTAGATTTAAACGTGGAATGGTAATTGAATTTACCGATAACACCGTGGTGTTAGATATGGAGTATTACCCGTTTTACTTCATGGGATGAATATGTTGGGATTGGGAAATTAAAACAAATGATTACTTCGGTAAGGTTCGTTAATCCCGACTAGTTTGAATGGATATTCAAAAATAGATTAAAGAATAAATTCAAGGAATTTATCTTGGATAAAATTTATGGGAACCTTTCCCTATGAATGTGAAATTTAGAAACTAACTGTCGGTTAGCCAAGCAGAATGGTTTTCTGGATATTGATCTGATGTTGGTTTCGGCCTTCGGGGTTAATATTTGGGAAATTATTCTCTTGATTAATTTACGGTTAGTCACTAATGAATTGGAATGAGGCGTATGTTGTGTTTGTGTAACACTTTTATAATATATACGCGAGTTATTCGGAAAGACCGGGTTTATCCCATTCTGAATAACTGATACGACGATAAGTCGAAGATGAAGACGGTGGTCGATGACCGGAGGTCTTCACGTCGTTTGGGTAATTACTGATGATCTTGATTGGGCTGTACACCCAAGAAGATGGAAACAGTTAGTGATCGTCCTGACGTACTTGGAGATCGATGGATATGCGGGGTACTAGGTGCCTCCGGTTTCGTTCAGACCCAGAACGGACTTGTAAATGGACTGTGTGTCTGACATTGGATTTTAGTCCGTGTGATTGATCTCTATTAAATATATATCTGTTTGGCGGCGGAGAATTTATTCTCTTGCTTAACGCCCTTCTCTGAGACGTACGAGCTCAGGGGTTATATATCGATGGATATCAAACGCATGGAGTGAATTGCCTGTGTGGCATGCCTAAGTGGCAATTGATCGAGGCTTCTGTTGAAAAGCAAAGTCTTGTGGTGATGATCAAAGCACGGCCTTCGTGGCGTAGCTTTGTGTAACGTTTACTTCGCGAGTTTCACACCCGGTATGAACCAAAAACGGGAGACGGACCTCAGGGAGGGCATGCGTTTCTTTCTAGTTAGAAGTGGCGTCAGTGGTTTTACACGCCCTGACGAGTTTGACTTATGTGGTTGTTGCTGTTGCGAGGCGCCTCGGATTGATCGGTCGTTCTCGAACCGATGGAGTCATTTAGTTGGCTCGTTTACGCCCCATAGGGCGGGGAAACGCATGTTCAGGGTTTAAGTTTAATCCACATCGGTGGACCGGCCCTGACGATCCAAGGGTCGATGCGCTCTGACCCTGTGGCTCGGGCTAGAGAGTCACGAAAACGGTTGAGGACTATCTTTTGCCTCGGTTCATAGACGGAAATCCAATTTCCAAGTACGTGACTTTGCGGTTTTATTTGTAAACCTATATATGGCGACATAGTGGCATGGGACGCTCATGCCGCCTATGATTGATACTTATGATTTGAAGTTGTTTTATACACTATGCACTTATTATTAGTATCAAATGATTTGTTTTAAACGTATCAAGCATTCTTTGGCTGTTATAAGGGAAAACCCTATCCTCGGCTGCGTTGCATTGTGTGATGGGACCTGGGTCTTATAACAGCTTCATTTTTCTTTATTTAGCATTGCGCTGTTTGTTTTATGCACTGGTATTCTTGGGAGGAAACCCGTTCCGTGTTATACGGCGTGGTCCCTTGATTTACCTAACTTTAAAATAAAGAATTAATAACTGTTTTAGTTCTCACACCAGTCCCATGACTGACCTGGAGTTTATTGTTTTAACCTAAACTCTGGGTGCCCTTATTTTGACGCGGGCAGCTAGTAGTTTTGGTTTTGCAGATTTATATTCACAGGATCCTGGTTTACAGCTGGAACGATATCCGGAAAGCTTTGTATCCGTATATCTACTTCTAGTTGCGTATTGTATTATTTTCCGCTGCTATGTATTTAAATGTAATTTAAATCTCTGATATTTCTGTGTAATATTCATTTTTACTCTGTATATTCTTGTAATCTGATGCATTGTTGTAATATACAATGAAATGTTCTTCTGTATGCGTTCTGTTGTGGCTTGTTCTCGAACTATCCGACACTTTCCTTTACGGGGAAGTTGCGGGTCTTTACACGTGGTATCAGAGCTTTGGTTTACAAAGCTAGAGAACAAGGCACATTAGAACCATACGAAAGAATTCATCAGATATTGGATTAGTAATATCCAATTAGAATGACTCGTTAGAGATAGGATCAGTAGTATCCTAGAACGAGCGTGAAGAGTATATTTTTCAAATGAAAACAAAATTTGTTTTGAAAATTTAAATCAACTATTCGTATTTGATTATTTATTTTAATGAATTTGGACAGTCCAGTATATATAGATTTTGCGTATACGTCTGATCCGCGTGTATTCAGAGTTTTAATATATTGGATAGATATAGCAACACACTCTAGTCGCCCGAAGATGATATTGATGATAGCGATCGCATCATCAACATTTATATTCGTGTTTCTAAGGTGTGATTTTCTATATATTTCCATTAGACTGGTGTGAGAACCAAAACTAATATAGCTAGAATACAATGTTGTGATTTGACATCAAAAACATGATTTTTGTATATGTATCAAATTATGAATTTGAAACTCTAATTCACTAATTGATTGATGTTTGTGTTGTTTGTTTAGTTGGTTGCTAATTTTGAACCATTATGCCTAACTGAATCAAATATTGAGTTATATTGAAAATTGGTCGCATTTGCTTGCATATACCATATACTTACATTGAACAGGTCAAAGCAAGGAGGCTAGAGCAGAGAATAAAATTTGTTTGCCCGACAAATAGGTACATGTTTACTACATAATTTACTGTTTTGTTTGGGTGATGATGATTTTATGAGCCTATTGGCTAGCCGCTTGGCTTTTTCTTTTTCTTTTTGAGATCTGAAGGACCGGGGAAGCTATTTGAAATTCCCCGATGCTCCCGGTGCAGTGGAGGTTATGGCGAAATTTTTCGAAAATTTAGGGTGTTAGCCAAATTTTTGAAATTTTGAAAATTCTCAGAAACTAAAGAGTTGGAGAATGGAAGCCAGATTGAGCGTAGAGTTGAATTATCAAACCACTTTCAACTTTGTTCCTTTTCGGGGACGAAAAGTTTTAAGTGGGGGAGATTGTAACAACCCGTAAAATGCGAGCCAGTTTGAAATTTTTATTTTGGCGATTTTAGCGAATTTTGAATATTTAAAATAGATTATTTTAAATAATATCGACGAGAAATTTATTTTGAATATAATTTGAACGTATATATTATATACGTCGTCGTTAGAATATATAATAATTATATATAATTATAAAAGGAATTGAAAATGGCGCGGTAGTTCGAAAATTCGATTTCTAATTTCAAATGAATATACAGAATTCAATATAAGTCAGAATTGAACGAAACAAGAAATATTTGAATCTGTATAACTATATCTTTGTAACGAAGTTAACAAACTGAGATTTCATTTTAGAAATGATAAGGTATGTCCAGTTGAAAATTCTGAATAGTCGCTATGGAATTCAGGCCCTTAAAAATGGATATTTTGCAAACGACCTCGGATTTTGACGAAACTAGTTTTGTTAGGACCGTATCGTAAATACGAAGTTAGAAAATATTTTTCTGGAATTTTTAGAGTCAGTAAGTGGCCCCGGTAATTCAAAATGTGCGTTTAAATTGAATATATAAAGATTTATATTTTAAATTCAACGGAAACCTATCGTAACAGCCGAATTGGGTTACGAAACATATCCCATTGTGTTCGGAATGGGGGTAAAACGCTAGGGACGACAGTCGTTTGGTCTCGATTGTGGTTCGAATGAAAAGTCAACTATATGAAAAATAAATTAAATAATTAAATTAAATAAATATTATAAAACCCCCTTATCCCAGTGAACCCTAACCCTATATCTTTGCCGCCGCCTTCATTCAAAATAGCGGCCAGACTTCTCAAAGAAAAACCCTCAAATCGCTCCCACTTCGGATTGAATTAAATCGAGAAATCAATACGAAAATAGAAAAGATAATCAAGCTCTCTATTTTGGTAAGGGTATCATCAGTTCTCACAAGCTAGGGCGCTCGCATTGCTGCCTCAAACAGGCTTTCGACGAAGGCGATTTGGGAGAGGTTCTGGCCACCGAGCCGGCCATCACTGCGGGCGGAGGGAGTTCTGGCCATGGCCGACCTCGGGGTGTTGGCCGATCACCCTCAGACGCGACGTGGTGGTGCGAACTCTTAAACCTAGGTTGCGAGCTCGACAGTTTTACACTCCAGACAATGAGAAGAGACGGCAACCTTAATTGGTGATCAGGGAAAAGGTATATAATTAGTTTAATTAAATTTTTTTTAGGAAGGGATTGTTTTTTTTTTAACAGTGAAGTTAAATCTGATTTAAAAATATATATATCAAATGTTTTGAAAATATAAATACCCTTGTTTTGAAAATAAACATGGCATTCTTTTTGAATATAAAAATATGGTTTTTAAAAATGAATTTGCTTTGAATATAAAAATATGGTTTTTAAAAATGAATTTGTTTTGAATATAAAAATATGGTTTTTAAAAATGAATTTGCTTTGAATATAAAAATATGGTTTTTAAAAATGAATTTGCTTTGAATATAAAAATATGATTTTTATATATTGAACTTCGAAATAAAAATATGATTTTTATATAGTGAACTTCGAAATAAAAATAGGATTTTTATATATTGAATAGCGAAGTAAAATTCGATTTTTACATAGGTAGTGAAAGCGGACAACGGAAGCGACAAAAAGGCGAAACGACGAAGACTTCTGCAAATGAAGAGCCGCGGAGCTAGGATAGCTATTTGTGAGAATTTCTCACCTTTCAATTTATTTTTCTAGTTATATATATATACTAGGATGCAGACGGTGCTTAGTAGCACCCGACACAATCGTCCACATACCATGGACTTGTTTGTTTGGTTGCATAGATTAGTTGGATTATTTGATTGAAATTGAATTGTTTGGGGAAATGAATAGATTTGATTGATGTGCGAATGGCGTGGGCCTTCACTAGACCGGGGATAAGGCTAGGCCTTGTCCCGTTTCTAGTATCGTGCCGTTATGCCGCCGAAATTTTCTAAAATAAGTTAGAAAATAAAAATATCATTTTATTGTGTAAATGAATAATAGAAATTCATATGTTGGAATAAAATGTTTTATCGTTAAAAATATAATTTTTAACGTGAAAGTGAATAAAATAAAATATTCATTTATAAACCGAACGGTTTGTTTATGTACACCTATTTGAATGACATTGATTGGGACGATAAATTTTACACATCGCCCAACTGCACAAATAAAATCTGTGTTTGATTGTTTGAAACCCCACACGGGTGTTGGGATGAAATTTGAAGTTCACTCATCCTGATTGATTAAATATGTCGATCGATTGATTGACAGGCTGTTATAAGCGTTGAATATCTATATTTGATGCTTATACAGTGTAGTGCACTTTGGTTGATGGTTGATTATTTTACAATGCTATTATATACATGTGTTGTATGAAAATCCATATAATTAACATTATATGGTGATTGATTGGGCCTCATTCCAATTTGAAAAATAAAGAATGTTATAAAATAAAAGTTCATGTGTTAACAGTACTCATTCATTGAGATTGGTCATGTGTTGAACGAAATATTTTAATAATAAAGTTTACATCTTTATCAATATAAAATAAAAGTTCATGTGTTGACAGTACTCATTCATTGAGATTGGTCATGTGTTGAACGAAATATTTTAATAATAAAGTTTACATCTTTATCAATATAAAATAAAAGTTCATGTGTTGACAGTACTCATTCATTGAGATTGGTCATGTGTTGAACGAAATATTTTAATAATAAAGTTTACATCTTTATCAATATAAAATAAAAGTTCATGTGTTGACAGTACTCATTCATTGAGATTGGTCATGTGTTGAACGAAATATTTTAATAATAAAGTTTACATCTTTATCAATATAAAATAAAGGTTCATGTGTTGACAGTACTCATCCATTGAGATTGGTCATGTGTTGAACGAAATATTTTGATAATAACAACTATTTTGAAAAAGAAATATTTGAAATAGAATATTTGAGAATAGAAATTTATGAAGCCGTGTTGATAAGATTGACGCCATTTTGACGTGAACGATATTTATATCGATTTTAAAACGATTTCGAAATGAATGGAATTGAAAACGATTTCGAAATGAAATGAATTGAAAACGATTTCGAAATGAAATGAATTGAAAACGATTTCGAAATGAATTGAAAACGAATTCAAATTGAATTGAAAGCGAATTGAAATGAATTCAAATTGAATTGAAATTTGAATTGAATAGAAATGAATTTTAAAACGAATTGATAAAGAAGAATTCAATTTTGATTTGAATTGAAATGGAAGTTGAAATTGCTTTTGAAACGAATTTTAAAACTATTTATATAATTCGTTTTAAATAGAAATCGACGAAGTATATATTATATATATTATATATATAATATAATGGCCTGAATAGAACGCGCCGCGCCGCGGCAGTTCGTGAATTTCG
>JASFAX010006190.1:0-33022 GCA_030737875.1 Allium sativum
AGTTGCTATCACAGGGCTACCGTTTTCTCGCCGAATCACGCTGGACCATCCTAGTCTTTAGGTTGCCATATTTTGCAACCAAGGCATACCCTTGGTTCTTCTAACGCAGACCTTAACCTCTGTGAGCCCAGGATGATCATCTGCAGCCTCACAGAGGGATACCAAGAGTACCCTTACGTCCCCTCGAAGCCTCGGGCTTCGTAACCCAATTCGTTGGAGCCTTCATTAAAATTAGATGGACGTTCGATCTTTCTCGTGTTATACTAAGAATTACTACTAAGTTTTGTTAACTAAGATTTACCACTTAGCCTCTTTTAACTATAGTTTACTACTTAGTTCTCTTTCTCGTCAAGTTGGATTGGTTAAGTGTCATTATTCAATTTAGGCTAACTTAACCCTCTTCACTTATCCGGTTAAACTGGTTAAGTGTTACTAGTAATTCACGTTGACTTAACCCTACCAGCACCAAGTTATATTGGTTAAGTATTTACTTAACCCTACCCATTCATCTTGTATTGGTTAAGTGTTCCTTTTTAACTTAACCTTGACCATATGTTTTAACTAACATTTTATTAATGGTTAAGTATTATCCCTTTATGTTTTAGACTTAACCCTATTCATTTATCACAATATGATGGTTAAGTGTTCAAGTTTACTTAACCCTACGGTCTAGTCCAGCTAACATATCAAATTGGCTAAGTGTGTTAAATTTTACTTAACCCCAACCTCTAGTCTAGTTAACATGTTAATTTGGCTAAGTGTATTAACTTTACTTAACCCCACCTTCTAGTCTAGTTAACATGTTAATTTGGATAAGTGTTTTCTTAGTTACTTAACCCCTACAAATCTTGTCTTGTTACGATGTTAAGTTTGGTTAAGTGTCCCTATGGACTTAACCCTCCCATTCTAGCTTAACTATGTTAAGTGTCTGTATGAACCTAACCCCACCCATCGGTTTGGTTATCATGTTGAATTGGTTAAGTGTCTTAGTTAACTTAACCCTACCATTCTTGTTCTAGCTTTAACTAAATAAATTAAAGACGTGACCACTCACATTAGACATATATTGTTGCGATTATTGGATGTGCCGGTTGGTTCCGGGCAGGTTTACATCGCAACTCAGTCTAACCTCGGGTTAGGCATATTCGTGTTTTATAAGTTCAAAGGGTTTTGATTAATTTTCAAATCAGGTTTTGAAAGTAACCATCCCATCCGTCGAATCAGTTAGGGATAGCCAGGGAGAACAGGAAACTTGTATTTTCCAAACCCAAGCCTAGACACTATCCTCTCTGTCCCCCTAGAACTTTCTGGTGTATGTATTATTAAAAGAGATGTCATTAATAAACCTTTCTTTTGTATATATATAAATTGTTAACAATTTATCCTCAAAGTTTAACCATTTATCCTCAAAGTCCATTTTCCCTTTTTAAACAAATTTGGCCTATACCATATTCATTTGCCATGCCCACTAATGGACTTATTTTCTAGGCCCAAATCTTGATTTGCCTATCTTACAGTTTATAGCAATTTAGATCCAACATCCTCATTTACAGTTCATGCCAAAACTAGATTTTATATTCTAGTTTACAGTTTATGCCAAACTAGATTTCATATTCTAGTTCACCGTTTATGCCCAAAACTTAATTTGCATACCAACTACCTACTTTGTGGCCCATTTAACCATTTACCATTTACGCCCAAAGTATGTAAATTATTCACAATTATGCTAATATACTTATCACGCTTAATTTAGCCACCCAATTCTGGTTTAATATTCTAATTTCAGTTCATGTCAAAACTAGACTTGTTATTCTAATATTCATCTTAATAGTTATGCTATAATGCATGTTCCCAAATTATGCCAATTTCCAAGTTTAGTCAATTTCATGTTTTTTCCCAAAACGTATTCCCATCGTTCGTAAAATCGTGATTCAACCTAGATTATAAATAAATCTAGATTCGTGGATAAAAGGGAATGAACCAAAATGCCATGAAAGAATAGAAGTAATAACTAGCATAAGATGATAATTCACAGGCATATAGATCTGGTAATATTACGACGTGAAAAGGGTTGAATAGTATAGTTCAAGAACATGGGTAGACCTAACTTAATAGGTAAATTCTCAAGATCAAGATCCAAGGATAACTTGAAATAGAAAGTCAAGCCTAGATCCAATATAATGCCAGTTTGGGGTACAACATGGTTTTGTAACTACAGTGTCATGGGCATAAATAATAACCTTATATCCATAGCCATAGGCAATAAATCCTCACAGTTAATGAATCACAGTCATAGGCGATGTTTATAGTCAAAGGAAAATAATTCTCACAGTCATGAGTCACGGTCATAGGCAATGTTCATAGGCAAAGAGGCAAATGGTTTTAAGGTCCATAGTTTCATAGTCACAGTCTTATTGGTCATCGAATCATAACAGTTCTTAATTAGGTCCAAGGATATAAGCACTGATTCGAACAGAAAGATTTGGCATATTCTTTTATTCCTTTAATTTCATGTCACGAATAGAGAAAACGTTCAAATCTAAAAAGTAACTGACTTACTGAGATTATATTAGATTCGTAGAAAAACAGTCGTCGAAGTCGTTTGAATCTTCACTTGAATCCTAGCTTGTTTTGAATCTCCTCTTGAAAGTCTTGAGCAGCATTTCCTCGTCTTGATTTATTTTACATATTATTTTATCTATTATTTAATTTAGAGGAGGAGAAGAAGCCATGTCCACCAAGAATCTTTGCAGCATAAGGTTAGAGAAGAATTGTGAATAGAGAAGGAGACTAGGGGCCGTTTATATAGGATTAGGCGGACGAATCTAGGTAGAAAACGAGACCAGGTACATCAGAATGCACCCAGGCCCAAAAGTGGGTTTTGCACCCAGGTCGACTGCCCAGTCGACCTGGTCAGGGGGGTCGACTTCCCAGTCGACTCCCCAGTCGACCTGGGTCCTGGGCGGGAATTTTCCCGCTCAGCCCGCTTCTAGGTTTGAATTCGAATTTTGAACTGTTTTCAATTCTGAAATTCCTGAAATTTCAGAGGGTCATATCTCCCTCATACGGACTCCGATTCTCGCAAACTCGGACTCGTTTCTAAGCAGAATTTCGAGACGAACGCAATGGCGCCACCCGTTTCCCTTAATTCTTCCATTTTTAATTAAGTAAACCTTGATTTTTGAATCTTAGTGTTACAGAATTACGGGGTGTTACATTCTCCCCCACTTAAAAGGATTTCGTCTCCGAAATCTTCAAGTTAGGAAGAATGTGTCCTACCATCCAATCATCCATCTACTCAACCATTCAATCACAGGCATTCATTGTCCTTAAAAGATTTCTAATGCTTTCATGTTCATATGCATAGTGTGTGTATATGTCTTTATCTAATGCAAAATCAGGCGGTCTACTGATTCAGTTGACCTCCTTAATGCGAATCATGTCAGTGCCATGCATCCAATCCTGTATGCAAGCATCCCTAGTTATGTAAATACTACATGCGTGCATATCCATTCATCTATATGAAACATCCATATGATCACATATCGAGTTAAACTTACAAACAATTACATATCTGTACATGCAATATGAAAGCGTTCGAACTGATCTAGTGCCTAATACGTATGCATATGCATTTCACGAACAACCATTAGCAACCACTCGCAACCATCAACCATAACATGTTTATATCCAAAAGGGTTTCTACCTAAGGATCGATGATATGTCCTAGAGGATATACCTTGGAAGGAGAGGAACAAGTATGCGTAAGGTTCATACAAACAAGAAATCAAGGATGCACCCTTAAGAAAAAGGGTATGATGCTTGTATCCAGTCTTCTTGAGCTTTACTCAACTTTACCTTAACCGATTCAACTTCACGATTGCGAAGTTTCTTGACCTCGATTTCCAAAATAAACAAATATCAACCATGATACTGAGTGTATATATACTAGGATGATCAGAGGTCTCTTAGCTTATCCATCATGCCATAACTATGAGGGTCAAAAGGTTACTACGTACTTTTTACCTCTCTTAAGGTTAATCCTTCTCTATATAGAGCGCCTGCCACAACTATTCATCTCTCAAGCAAACCATCCTAGTCGAACTCGACATCCCTCAAGTACAAGCCCCAAAGGCCTATACCAATATCAGACAAGCACCTGAGGAATGTCTCCTCCGAATTTGGACGATCTACATGAGATGATCTAAGCAAAAACAACCAAACACTTGAGCACTAGTTGGGATCTTTTACTATACAAGTACTAAGGTGCAGAGACTCAACTATGGAAGAAAATATGAACAAATGCGAAGTGCTAAAACCAAAAGAAAGAGTACAAACAGAAAAGCTGGACTCTTCCAACAGAACTTTACTACCTTTCTCCTAGGTACGCTTAGTGGTGAAAGCATGTACTTGCCCTTCTGAAAATCTTGTCCTTTGTTCTTAAATATATGCCCTATTGTTCCATAGTAAAGATACTTCCTCTTATCTTAGGTTTTATAATTCCTTCTTCCTTTGTGAGCTAAATCTACATCCATGAATTCCTCATCCTCTTCCGTGTGCAGTCATGTAGACAAATCTCTCGAAAGCTGCTTCCATCGTGCAGAAAACCCTATAAGCTTGAAAGAAAACTGGTCGTAGGTGAAACAACTACGGCTATGGATGGAAGCCAGGCGCTACTTCGCCCATCAATGAGGTTACCTCCCAGAAAGCCAGGAGCCCAAGAGACTCAAGAAAGAAGGAGACAAGAATTCAAACAGAGGAAGAGAAGATAGTGCATATGGCTTTGGGGAATATGCCTTTAAAACAAATCTTTTCTCTTGAAAATGCTTCTTTTAAAACCGTTTTGAAAATAATTTTTCAAATCCTTTACCTGATCTGGTAACCTTCAGCTTTGATACCACGTGTAACACCCCACATCCGTTAGTGTCACTCACAAAGGGAATGCACTAAGTTCTGTGGAGCATTTTAAGGTAAAAGATGCAGATGAATTACAAGACAGACAAAAATTAAAACAGCGGAAAATAAAACTTTGCTTTATTGATAAAATAGTTTGTACAACGATTTCTTTACAATATCAGAGTATCATCTATCTTACAAAATAAAGAAGCATAAAACAACATTTATAATCCCCAATGTAGCAAGAGCTAGCCATAGCATCTGAAAGGAGAATCCAAGCAAAACTTCGACAAATCTTCAAGCTGGGAAAGAGTGACAGTCCAACTTAACCTGAGCTATACTATTCCCTCCTTTACTACCTGGGGGGGGGGGGGGGTGAAACGGAAGAAAAGAAGACGAAAGAAAAAAAGAGTCAGACATAAAGCCTGAGTAAGTTCAGTTACTTCTAGCATGTGAACATGGAAAAACAAAACGACATGAATTTACTGAATACAAGATAACACCATGATGATAGGGTCAGCAAGATTAGACAAGATTAACACAAGATATGCTAAGATAAGATAAACTGAATATGCTCTAATACTTTCGCCGCTTCGCTATTTCCTTGTTATACTGGTTTCTATATCTCTGCACCACCTAACTAGTGTCCCAACTAGTAACGATAACGTGATCCCAATCCCTGTAGTTTCCGTTACCTTCAGGCATACATTTATTATTTATTACCTAGATCTAATCTAGGGTTTTCTATCAAGTGCTTTCTAGATTCAACTAGAGTTTACGCTATCTGCTGAATGCTTCTCGAATTCAGGGTTTATTCCACCTAGTCCAACTAGGGATTATGCTACCTGTTGAACGATGCCCCCTAGTCTAGGACACACTACCTAGAGTGGTATATGTTCCTAGACTTCCCCACGCATGTATCGCGAATCGTTATCGCTTGTCTAGATGCACGTGTCCTGTAATGTGTGGCCCGAGTCCTATGGCAGGGCAAATCAAGAAACACAAAACTCGGTCAGGAGCTTTCAGATATCTGCCGATGCAGATGCTAAGGTCTGTTTTTATTCCAGTGGCTATGGTCCCACTTGACCCCTCCCTCAACTAATGAAAGACACACCTTGAAAAATGAGAACTATACACAGCCCCCTATGCCCCCACTAAACTATGGCCATCCACAACCGCAACCATAACTAGATAGCAAGTATATGGTCCATAGGAATTCTCCGCCTTCCCGCTTCACGTATCACGATTGACTGAAGATGGATGGTAGACGACGAGTTGCTATCACAGGGCTACTGTTTTCTCGCCGAATCACGCTGGTCCATCCTAGTCCTTAGGTTGCCATATTTTGCAACCAAGGCATACCCTTGGTTCTTCTAATGCAGACCTTAACCTCTGTGAGCCCATGATGATCATCTGCAGCCTCACAGAAGGATACCAAGAGTACCCTTACGTCCCCTTGAAGCCTCGGGCTTCGTAACCCAATTCGTTGGAGCCTTCATTAAAATTAGATGGACGTTCGCTCTTTCTCGTGTTATACTAAGAATTACTACTTAGTTTTGTTAACTAAGATCTACCACTTAGCTTCTTTTAACTATGGTTTACTACTTAGTTCTCTTTATCGTCAAGTTGGATTGGTTAAGTGTCATTAGTCAATTTAGGCTAACTAAACCCTCTTCACTTATCCGGTTAAACTGGTTAAGTGTTACTAGTAATTCACGTTGACTTAACCCTACCAGCACCAAGTTATATTGGTTAAGTATTTACTTAACCCTACCCATTCATCTTGTATTGGTTAAGTGTTCCTTTTTAACTTAACCTTGCCCATTTGTTTTAACTAACATTTTTATTAATGGTTAAGTATTATCCCCTCATGTTTTATACTTAACCCTATTCATTTATCACAATCTGATGGTTAAGTATTCAAGTTTACTTAACCCTACGGTCTAGTCCAGCTAACATATCAAATTGGCTAAGTGTGTTAAATTTTACTTAACCCCAACCTCTAGTCTAGTTAACATGTTAATTTGGCTAAGTGTATTAACTTTACTTAACCCCACCTTCTAGTCTAGTTAACATGTTAATTTGGATAAGTGTTTTCTTAGTTACTTAACCCCTACAAATCTTGTCTTGTTACGATGTTAAGTTTGGTTAAGTGTCCCTATGGACTTAACCCTCCCATTCTAGCTTAACTGTGTTAAGTGTCTGTATGAACCTAACCCCACCCATCGGTTTGGTTATCATGTTGAATTGGTTAAGTGTCTTAGTTAACTTAACCCTACCATTCTTGTTCTATCTTTAACTAAATAAATTAAAGCCGCGACCACTCACATTAGACAGATATTGTTGCGATTACTAGATGTGCCGGTTGGTTCCGGGCAGGTTTACATCGCAACTCAGTCTAACCTCGGGTTAGGCATATTCGTATTTTCTAAGTTCAAAGGGTTTTGATTAATTTTCAAATCAAGTTTTGAAAGTAACCATCCCGTCCGTCGGATCAGTTAGGGATAGTCAGGGAGAGCAGGAAACTTGTATTTTCCAAAACCAAGCCTGGACACTATCCTCTCTGTCACCCTAGAACTTTCTGGTGTATGTATTATTAAAAGAGATGTTATTAATAAACCTTTCTTTTGTATATATAAAAATTGTTAAAAATTTATCCTCAAAGTTTAACCATTTATCCTCAAAGTTTATTTTCCCTTTTTAAACAAATTTGGCCTATACCATATTCATTTGCCATGCCCACTAATGGACTTATTTTCTAGGCCCAAATCTTGATTTGCCTATCTTACAGTTTATAGCAATTTAGATCCAACATCCTAATTTACAGTTCATGCCAAAACTAGATTTTATATTCTAGTTTACAGTTTATGCCAAACTAGATTTCATATTCTAGTTCATCGTTTATGCCCAAAACTTAATTTGTATACCAACTACCTACTTTGTGGCCTATTTAACCATTTACCATTTACGCCCAAAGTATGTAAATTATTCACAATTATGCTAATATACTTATCACGCTTAATTTAGCCACCCAATTCTGATTTAATATTCTAATTTCAGTTCATGTCAAAACTAGACTTGTTATTCTAATATTCATCTTAATAGTCATGCTATAATGCATGTTCCCAAATTATGCCAATTTCCAAGTTTAGTCAATTTCATGTTTTTTCCCAAAACGTATTCCTATCGTTCGTAAAATCGTGATTCAACCTAGATTATAAATAAATCTAGATTCGTGGATAAAAGGGAATGAACCAAAATGCCATGAAAGAATAGACAAAATAACTGGCATAAGATGATAATTCACAGGCATATAGATCTGGTAATATTACGACGTGAAAAGGGTTGAATAGTATAGGTTCAAGAACATGGGTAGACCTAACTTAATAGGTAAATTCCCAAGATCAAGATCCAAGGATAACTAGAAATAGAAAGTCAAGCCTAGATCCAATATAATGCCAGTTTGGGGTACAACATGGTTTTGTAACTACAGTGTCATGGGCATAAATAATAACCTTATATCCATAGTCATAGGCAATAAATCCTCACAGTTAATGAATCACAGTCATATGCGATGTTTATAGTCAAAGGAAAAATAATTCTCACAGTCATGAGTCACGGTCATAGGCAATGTTCATAGGCAAAGAGGCTCATGGTTTTAAGGTCCATAGTTTCATAGTCACAGTCTTATTGGTCATCGAATCATAACAGTTCTTAATTAGGTCCAAGGATATAAGCACTGATTCGAACAGAAAAATTTGGCATATTCTTTTATTCCTTTAATTTCATGTCACGAATAGAGAAAACGTTCAAATCTAAAAAGTAACCGACTTACTGAGATTATATTAGATTCGTAGAAAAACAGTCGTCGAAGTCGTTTGAATCTTCACTTGAATCCTAGCTTGTTTTGAATCTCCTCTTGAAAGTCTTGAGCAGCATTTCCTCGTCTTGATTTATTTTACATATTATTTTATTTATTATTTAATTTAGAGGAGGAGAAGAAGCCATGTCCACCAAGAATCTTTGCAGCATAAGGTTAGAGAAGAATTGTGAATAGAGAAGGAGACTAGGGGATGTTTATATAGGATTAGGCGGACGAATCTAGGCAGAAAACGAGACCAGGTACATCAGAATGCACCCAGGCCCAAAAGTGGGTTTTGCACCCAGGTCGACACCCAGGTCGACTGCCCAGTCGACCTGGTCAGGGGGGGGGGTCGACTACCCAGTCGACCTGGGTCCTGGGTGGGAATTTTCCCGCCCAGCCCGCTTCTGGGTTTGAATTCGAATTTTGAATTCGAATTTCGAGCTGTTTTCAATTCTAAAATTCCTGAAACTTCAGAGGGTCATATCTCCCTCATACAGACTCCGATTCTCGCAAACTCGGACTCGTTTTCAAGCAGAATTTCGAGACGAACGCAAAGGTGCCACCCATTTCCCTTAATTCTTCTATTTTGAATTAATTAAACCTTGATTTGTGAATCTTAGTGTTACAGAATTACGGGGTGTTACATATTATAATGTTGATGTGTCATGTTACGTGTGTATATAAGTGATTGGTAATTGGGTGTAAACGTTGTTGAATGAATGAAACTGTTTTCTGGGCTCATTACCTTGAAACTGTTATTTGTTACATTTCATCAACATTCGTTCAAATTCATTTCCTTATCAATTACTGCAATTAACCCTGATAATTCCAACCTGCATTCATGCCTACAGCTCGAATTGACAAAAACAAGAAGAAGGAGCCTGCCAAAGTGGTATCAGAGCAGGATGAGCATACTTCTCAACCTCATTCCCACGGTCAAGATGACAGTAATCTCTACAACTCCGAATCCGATGATGACGGTGAATTCCAGAGACAGCAAGAGAGAATAAATGAATCAAGCAAGAATGTTATTCAAGAACTTCAATACTTTTTGCAAGAAACCTCCCAAGAACTGACCACCAAAATCAGTCAGATCACCGATACCTTGAATTCAGCACTTCAGGGAATAAAAGACCTCCAAGACAACCCACCATTGACAACCGTAATTCCCACATATGTTCCCCCAAATCAAAAAATGGCCGAACCCTGAATGACCATCAACATCCCCACAATCAAACCCTAGCCTTGGCCCACGCTCCCAAACTCCTCCAACACACCACCGTTAAACTCGAATTTCCTACCTTTGATGGAGATGAAGGGGTTATGGAGTGAATTGAAAGGTTGAGCATCTCTTTGATTACCACCACACTCCAGAGGAAGAATGGGTCCCTACATGTTCTTTCCACCTTAAATGAGATGCCCAGAAATGGTTTAAATGGATCCCCAAGAATGTTCGAGATTACAAGCAATGTAGGAATTTCAAAGAAGAAACCATTGTCAGGTTTTCACCACCTGAATTGAGTAAACTGTTTAGAGCATTTGCCAACCTGAATCAACTTACCACTGTGCAAGCATACTTAACCAAATTTGAATAGTTACATGGATTATTAGACCATTTGCACCCTGATTATGTGTTTGATAAATTTATGGATGGCCTTAAGGAGGAGATACGGTATGATGTGGAAGCTGCTAACCCTACATGCTTTAGGGAAGCCGTAAAATATGCCAAGATTTTCGAAAATAAATACAAATGTTTCAAGAAATCCTCCAAATTGTTGACCTATCCTACTAATTATACCAAGAACAAACTGCCTAAGCCTAAACCCAAACTCATTACTAACTACCCACAATCTGACCGGAAAACTTCCCTTAATGACTTTGCTAAAAGAAAGGGGTTGAGTCCTGAGGAATTACTAGATAAGAGAAGGAAAAATCTGTGTTATGGGTGCAATGAACCATGGAATAATGGTCATCAATGCAAGAACAAGCAAGTATATATTCTTGAAGAGGACCTAGATAGTGAAGAGGACGTGGAAGGTGAAGACCACATTGGAACCAGTCAAGACAAAGACGATGATGATTTGAACCCAGCGATTACTTTCCATGCCATGTGCGGCATTCCCACATCCAATACCATTCGAATTTCAGGTGTAATCCATGGCAAAGCAGTGCAGGTTTTGATAGACTCTGGATCCACTCATAGTTTTATCGATGGAACTCTCGCCCAGAAGTTATCCTTACCTGTTGATGAGTCCAAGAAGTATGATGTAGTAGTGGCTAATGGCGAGAAGCTGCAGGGCGCTGGAATTTGTAAACAGGTTATTCTGAAGTGTCAAGGCTGTTGCTTGCTCATTGATTTCTTGTTGCTACCCTTGGATGGTTACCAAGTGGTGCTTGGGGCACATTGGATGAAGTCTTTAGGTGAAATTACTCTTAACTTCAATGAATACAAGTGAAATTTACTTATGAGGGAAAACAATACTTATGGAAAGGGATACAGCATGATGAAATTCAGGTGACTGATTAGGGTAAATGCAACAAAGAGAGTCAAAAGGGATAAATGACATTGATGTTGTGTGCAAGGGAAGTACTCGCCACTAACCATGAGACCATACCCCCTAATGTTGAGACTTTGCTACACCAGTTTCCTAAAGTCACTACCCCCTCATTAATCTTGCCACCGAAAAGAACATTCGACCATAAAATACCCACCTTATCAAATTCTAACCCAATATGCCTCAAACCATATCGCCACTCACACCACATCAAAAATGAACTAGAGAGGATCATTCAAGAAATGTTGAATTCAGGAATAACTCGAAATAGTTGCAGTGCATATTCGTCACCCGTTGTTATGGTGAAGAAAAAAGATGGAACGTGGAGGTTGTGTGTAGATTATAGAAGCTTAAAACAGATTACTATCAAGGATAAGTTTCCTATACCTCTTGTAGATGACTTGTTCGACGAATTGCATGGTTCGGAATATTTTTCAAAGCTTGATTTGAGGTCAGGGTATTATCAAATTAGAATGAGCGAAGAGGACATACATAAGACCGCTTCTAGGACGCATGGAGGCCACAATGAGTTTACTAATGCCCTTAGGTCTTTCCAATGCGCCATACACCTTCCGAGCGTTAATGAACTCGATATTCAAGCCATACTTAAGGAAATTTTTTTCTAGTATTTTTCGACGATATCTTGGTTTATAGTCGTGACATTTCTAATAATCTAAAGCATTTGCAGATGACATTGCAAATATTGAAGGATCATGCATTAATCATTAAGCTTTCTAAATGCACCTTTGGTACTAACTTTATTGACTATTTAGGTCATATTATTTCATGCGATGGCATTGCTGTTGACTGCAAAAGATTGAAGCTAGTATGCAATGTCCCATACCTAGTAATCTAAAGTCATTGCAGGGATTTCTAGGGTTAACCGGCTACTACCTAAAGTTCATCAGAAATTATGGAGTTATTGCTAAGCCCCTTACTGAATTACTGAAGAAAGATGCATTTAAATGGAGCGAGGAAGCTACCAAAGCCATGGATCAATTAAAGAGATTCTTAACTAATCCTCCTGTGTTGTGTATGCCCGACTTTAACAAGCAATTCGTGGTTGAGTGTGATGCCAGTGGGGTTCGCATAGGAGCTGTACTGCAATAAGATAATAAACCAATTGGTTGCTTAAGCAAAGCCTTGCATGGAAGAACTCTGCACTAGTCCACGTATGAAAAGGAATTGCTTGCTCTGATTCTCGCCACCAAAAAACGGTCATAGTATTTGTTTGGACGCAAGTTCATTATCAGGACGGATCACCAGAGTCTTAAATATCTGCTGACACAAAAACTGCACACAGGAATTCAAGCTGAGTGGCTAGCTAAACTACATTTCTTTTAATATCAAGTAGAGTTTAAAAGTGGTAAAGAAAATATAGTGGCTGATGCATTATCTAGAAGGGAAAAAGAAGTAGCCAACAATAATACCGAATGTATAGCGATATCTGAAGTGCAACCTACATGGATAGAGGAGCTCGGAAATACACTACAGCAGTCCTCATTTTACACGGAAATTATCAAGCAAATTCAAGAAGGGCACAAGATAGCTGAAAAGTATAAGGTGGTGGATAACCTTATTTTTTACAAGGGTAAAATTGTTGTTGATCATCACAATAAGACCTTAATAAAAGTATTGCTGGATGAATTCCACTCTTCCCCTTTAGAGAGCATTCAGGAATGAAGAGGACAACGAAGAAAATTAAAGTTGTGTTTTATTGGAAGAGAATGAAGAGGGAAGTGGAACAATATGTGAGTGAGTGTGAGGCTTGTCAAATAAATAAATCCGAGAACATCAATACACCTGGGCTGCTACAACCCTTGCCTGTACCCGATAGGATTTGGATGGATATTAGCATGGATTTTGTGACTAATCTACCCAAAAGCAACAAATACACTGTCATATTTGTTGTAGTAGACAGACTGTCTAAATGTGTCCACTTATTTCCCCTAGCCCATCCTTATACTGCTAGAGATGTTGCACAAGTCTTTTTTCATGGGGTGTTCAAGTTATATGGACTACCTTCTTTGATTGTGATTGACCGTGACACTATGTTTACCAGTGCTTTCTGGACAGAGTTGTTCAAGCTGCAGGGTTGCACTCTCAAACTTAGCTCCGCCTACCACCCCCAAACCGACAGGCAAACGGAGGTGGTCAACAAGATTATTGAAGGATACTTGAGATGTTTCATTAATCACAAGCCGCATGAGTGGTTGAAGTGGCTAACACTAGCCGAGTATTGGTATAACACCATGTGGAGAAGCTCTACAAACACCACTCCCTTCCAAGCAGTGTATGGTGTCGAACCCCCTAACCTGCTAACCTATGTACCTAATTCAGCCAAGGTATATCAGGTAGAAGAGGAGTTGTTTTCGAGGGAAATCGCTATGCAACTGCTAAGGGACAGTTTGTATCTTGCTAGAAGCAGAATGAATAAGTATGCAGATACAAGGAGGACTAAAAGAATCTTTGAAATAAAGGGCTGGGTCTATTTGAAATTACAACCCTATAAGCATATTTTAGCAAGGAATAGCAAGTTGCACAAATTATCACTGAGGTATTATGGGCTGAATGTGATTGAGGAAAAAAGTGTAGAGGTTGCATACAAATTAAAGCTGCCAGTTCAGGTGAAAATCCACCCCGTGTTTCACGTTTCACAGCTGAAGAGAAGAGTAGGACGTAGTATCAATATACAAGAGGATGTACCTTCATATGTTGAGCAGGTTGTGAGGGAACCTGAAGTTATTTTGGATAGAAGGGTTGTACCTAAAAACAATAAACCAGTGGTGCAAATACTAGTAAAGTGGAAGGACTTGCCGGAGGAAGAAGCATCATGGGAAGAATATTGGAAGACGATCAGAACATATCCGACATTGGACGTTGGGGGCAATGTCCATTATTCAAGGGGGAGGGAGATGTAATACCCTGGAAATAGTGAAGCACTTTCAGTTGAACCACGATGAAGAAGAATTCCACACAGCAGCTGTGGAGGAGCATTTGCCTGAAAATGCACTGGAGTTAGGAGAAGGTGGACGACAGAGTTCATCTATGGACGGAAGTAGTCTGGTCAGAGGATGTGGCAGCTGTTAGCAGGTCCATGAAATTGCTGTTTGTTGTTAACGGTGTTGTATACACAATTATATGATTTTTATTTGATGATAACAGTCATATATATATATATAATTATAAATATGTTTATACTGTACTGATTCATTTATACATCACAGACATGAATATAATATTTATATTTAAATAGAATACAACTGTACAGATATTCATATATTTATACAGTATTGTATTTAAATATAATATATATTTAAAACACTCAAACAATACAACTATTTATAACTCCACTATTTAAACATTCACTTCATATTGTACTTGTGTATAAACAGAATATGATAGACAAATTTGTTTGACAACAATAAAATAATATTTTATTTCAATTAAATTTGTTTATTACAAACATCAGTATAATTCATATATATATATATATATATATATATATATATATATAAACATCTCCTCACTACATTACTCATCACTCTATACAATTCATATATACAATTTCATTTAACAGATTCGTATACATTTACACAGACACACTAACATTTTTTTTCCAGTCTTCTGTCTTCACAATCCTTCGTCATCCAGTCTTCATACCTGTTACATGAAACAAACACATAGTACACTGCAATAGAAATAATACTAAACACATGCAAACATAATTTTTATTTTGAAAATTTATTTGCCTCAGAATTTCGGTGTGTTTCTCATCATTTTTCTGACTCGATCTGATTTATCCGACTGTGTCTAGACAGCTTGTGGTATTCACAGTGATACACTGTAAATACCACAAGGCAATCAACATATATATATATATCAATGCAGGGACAAGAAATCTCTTCTGATGGCTGCATATACACACGTGTATAGATATACACGTGTGCACTGCCTCGCCAATTAGTGCGCAACTGAGGAGTAGCCACGTGGACTGTCTCGACTCTGTGCACATACGAAAACAACTCAATGAAAAGTCAATAGCAAGTACACAGTATTGAGCACAAACCAAACAACAAAATCAACACAGTGATGTTTTAAAGTGATCACAGAGTTTTTACAAGTACACAGAAAACTCATGTTTCAAAGTGCCACAGCAAACATTTAAGTGAATGATCACAGCTCAAACATGGTTTGTGGTGAACATAGGAAGGATTAAGTCAATGCACATGTAAATAGTCATGCACAAACAAATTACAAGATAGAGTAGTAACAAATATATGATGCAACTCAACCTGGTCAGTATACATGCATGTGCAAAGTGTGATATGGCAAATTCAAAGAAGACAGATATGAGCGGAGCAGCTGAACACTTGCATGGATGGTGTTTACACAGCAACAACATGGTTCAAATGTACATGTGCAACTCAGTGACAAATGGATCAACATGGGACAGTTTTATCAAAGCTGATCAAGTGTGCGTGTGCATAAATAGTATGGTGCAAGTGAAATAAACTCACATACTCAAGACTGAGTACATACATAAGAAAAATGAGGCTCAAGCAAAACTATGAACAAGTGGTGCCAACAGTCAAAGTGATCAAGCCAACCAATGAAGTAACACAGACAAACACATGAACAAGTGGTGCAAGCATGACATGGAAGGATATTACATGGTGCACAATAGTTCAGATATGGTTCAACAATGTATACAAGGCATGTCAACAGGTGAACAACAAATATAGTTCAAGAAATCTCAGGTAAATAGTTTTTTAGTTTACTAGTTCAAGTATTCATGGTCTACATGCAAAAGATTTGAAATGGTGCAAAGCTTATACACATGTAACATGATTGTAACATGGTCCAAATGGCAACAACATGTCAAAGCACAAGACCAAGCTATACAACAGTATTCATGTGTGGAGTTTCTCAGGTTCAGGGGAGCATAGTGTATTTGCTCTGGACATTTATGGCAACAGAATACACAAAGTACCAATTTTGATCAAGAACAAATGGGATAAGAAGTGATGTGTTTTTGAGCATTTATAGGAGCTCAGGAGAAAAGCTTATGTGAATAACATTTTCAAATATCCATTGAGAATAAAATTACAAGCACAAATGGAAATTTACTCAAGGCATACATACATGGCAAGTCTTCTTAAACGTCTCCTGAAATCTTGTTGTTAAGATATCATAAAAGAAATTTCCAGTTTTTTAAACAAAAAATCATACAGGGAAACAAATCAGTGTATTGATACAATTATTTTGGCAAGGAGGCATTTCCTTTTATTCCAGATTTTCATTGACAAACTGATTTAATCACTCAAAATGTTTTTAGACAAAAAAAAATCATCAAATTTGTTTCCTGTTTTTTTACAATCAGTTTTTGGTAACAAAATTGATTTCCAGTTCTATCAAGCATGGCAAAAATCACGGCAACAATAAAATCACCCAAGGACCAAAAGTGAACATCTTTATTCTTCCAGAAATTCATTTTGTTATGGCAACAAATTCAAACTCAATCAAAGCCGTGGGCATCATCTCAAGGAAGGAAACAAGTTCACACGCAATCAGGCCAAGTCCTTTAACGAAATCAGAGGAATACAAGGATTATGTAATCTTATTTAACTACACCACATCATCACAGGCAAGATTGAAAAACGAAAACCACACCAATTAGAAAGCAACTCAAAGAAATATAATTTAGATAACTCACTTTTTTCACAAGGTTTTCGATCGCCAAAAATCCCCAAATTGGAGAAAAAAGAAGCACCAGTATTCAATCAAGAGCATCAATGAGAATCCGATCATCAAAAAACAAATCTTTTCAAAGCATACGAGATCGATTTGGGGAAAGCAATCAAAAACCCTAGAATTTCCATTTCTAGAGCCACCATTTATTTTCACGGAGCAAAGAGGGATCAGGTGAACTCAAATGAAAAGTGGCCAGCCTATTTTTGAAATGTGAAAGGGATGACTCTTCTATTTTAATTCCTAGGGTTTTTTTAGCTTGTGTTGTTTTATTTTGTATTTTTTTATTCTGTCTTCTTTGTAAACAAACAAACAGTTTCTAAGTCTGTAAAATCTAGGGGAATCAATCAGGGTGTTGACTGACAGTTGCTAGAATCTGTAAAATCTAGGTTACTAGTTATGGGGTCGTAATCAGGGGAAATCTGATCGAGAGGATATCGGTCAGTCTAGGGATTTGAGCATAGGGTTAGTACAAGAGCAGGGAGTGCGAGTTTACAGGGTCTGTAAGCGGGATCTGTTATTAACACCTAGTAGAAACCTTAGGAATGCAGCAGTAGGAAGGGTTTTGCCGAGGCTGGGTATATCTGTGTGTGATTTATTTTCTACACTTTTATTTCTGCTGCATTCAGTGATCTGTTCATAATATTTATATCTTGTTAGATTTTTAATTCAGTGAAAAATTGTGATAAACCCTATTCACCCCCCCTCTAGGGTTAATCTAGATCCAACAAGTGGTATCAGAGTAGGTAATCTGTTAACTCTAGAGTCATGGGTCATCCTTGTTGTCAGTCTTCTAAGAGTCAGTCTGGTGATATTCTAATTCTTTTCAATGGGATAGATTTTATAATTTGGAGATCAAATTTTGAATTATATTTAAAATCTGTTAATTTTGAATATTGGAATATTATTGAAAATTTGGGAGATATATTAGATAAGAGGAATAAAGTTTTAAATGCTCGTGTATGCATATTATTTATTCTTTTCTTGGTAATGATCAATTAAAATTTATCTCTCATTGTTTAACTGTGCAGGAAATTTGGAAAACTCTCAGCACGCTATATGGAAAGTCTGACGACTGCTCAAAACCCCAAAATGACAACTCAATTTTAGATCTATGCTTGACAGGTTTTACAGAAGATAACTCAGATGGATCAGCTAATGGAGACTCAACAGACAATGAAATAGATAATTTCTCTTATGAAGATCTGGTTTATTTTTGTGCTGACTTAACTAAATCAGTTGATAAAATCCAACTGAAAAATAAATCTTTGAAATCTAAGAATCTTGAGTTGACTAGCAGAAATCAATGTTTGGAATTAAAATTTGAAAATGTCATTAAATTTGAAAATTCAGATTGTAAAAATTGCTTGAAATTAAAAACAGATCTTGCTTATCTCAATAATGACATTCAAAGGCTTGAAGAAGATATTCTAATTTTAAAAGATAACGAGATTGAGCTGAAAGACGCAAACAATTGCTTACAAAAGGAATTTATAAATTTTAAGGATACCGAAAATTCCAAACATGATATTGCTGAAAAACATAGTTTGTTGAAAACATATTTGATTATAAAAGAGCTTGAAAATGAAATTAAGGATTTCAAGATTTTTGAGATTGAAAAACAAAAACACATTGATACTGAAATTTCTGAGTCTAAAATCAAAACAAAGAAGCTTCTAATTGAGAATGATCTTTTGAAATCAAAAATCAATAGTCTTGAGTTGAGTTTGAAACGTTTTTCTACTGGAGAAAAATCTTTGAATATGTTGTTGAAAAATCAAGTTTCTTCTGGTAATAGGAATGGTTTCGATTTTGGGAAAGCAAAAGATTTTGAAAATTTTAATTTTTGTGATTTTCCTTTAAGTTGCTTCAAAAAGGATCTTTTTGACAATTTGAATTTTGAAAATTCCAAAAGGTTTTTAAATCACAAACGAGACAAGAATTGGTTTGATAACAATCCTGTTGAACAGTTGTGGATTCCAAAAAGAAATAAAATGATTTTTGGAAAAACTAAACGAATTTGGGTTCCAAAGGGTACTCTAGTTGATTTTAACGGATTGTTATGCAAACAAATTTGGGTACCAAAAGATGTAAACAAAACTGTGAGTGGTTTCACTACTTTCGTTAGACCACTCAATCCTCTTAACAGTTAGGTACCGAAGATGGCTGAGGAATTGCTTTGCTAAAGAGAATCTGAATTCAAACTGCCTCATCTCATTGAATCATTTGAAGTTCCTTGGCCAAGTCTACTGAGTTAGAGATTCTTATTTAAATAGAATTCTGGTATGATCTCTAAAGTCACCTTTGTAAATATTCTTTGTTTTTATTCTGTTTATTTCTCCTTTTGTCCCTTCTATTTTATTATTTTTATTTTCTTTCTTTTTTTTCTTTTAATTTGTCACTCTCATATCTTTGTAACTTCTTGGGCTTCTTTAACTTCCAATTGCAGAATTCATATTTTTTTGGAATTTCGCGTCATTTGTATAAAACTCTAATGTTTTTAATCTTTTCTAGATCCTGAATTTATTTTTGTAAATATCTGCAATTGATTTGAAGTTTGTTTTCTGATTCTCTGAATTCATAACAGTGTTGATGTACTCTTGTCATATCTTGAACACTGTTGATTAGAATTCTAAATTTTTGAAGATCTGAAAGTTTTATGGAATTTCACACACCTTTGCTGTTTTGAGTCTCTTCTAATTCATTTTGGAAAGTCTTGAAAATTTATACTCATTACAGCACTCTGTTGTTTGTCAGTTGTGATAATTTCAGAAATTTTCAGATTGGCTTGTATATTTTGATTTATCTTGAATCAGTGATACACCATGAAATTCATCTTTATTCATGGTCATTATGGTTGTTTTCGTTTGTTTGAGATCACTTGAAAATTTATGATATTTTGAATCTCACACACTTCTCAAATATAAAATTATTAATCCTGTGTGATTGATTCATTGTATCTCAAGATTTACATTCGTTCAAGTGATTTTGAATAAACCATTATTTTTGGATCATGAATTATTACTCAAACTTGATGTAAATGATCTAAATTTTCTTTGGGGTTGTCAGAAATAATTTTGAAAAATTATTTGAAAATTCGGTCTTGAAACTCACTGTCATTTCATGATTATTTGATTTGAATATATGTTTGTTTAAAACCATTTGAAATTATTGATTTATTGAATCACACACATATCTTGGATCTAAAATTTATAATCTGGTGTGATTGATTCATTGAATCCCGATTTTTTCAATTTTCCTCAAATGATTTAAAATAAACTACATTTTATAATCTTGGATCATGGAATATATTTTGTGACCATTAGTAACATTTTCTGACAAGTCTGCTTTGCTATTGGTTTCTGTGCTGCTCTGATACTGCTTTTAAAAATGATCTTAGATAACTACTTGTTTTGATTAAAATTGACTACTGCTGAAATAACTTTACTTGTCTTGTCTGCTTGGACTTTATGATTGAATTTCTATTTGTCTGTGATATCTTGATTTGTCTCAGGTGTCTTGTTACAATCCTCATTAATAGGGACACCAAGTGGCATCAGAAGTGCCTTATATTTGTCTCACTTATCCGTACTTAGATTCTAATCTTCACCTTGTATAGATCTACACACTCTTTATGCCTTGTACAAATTTATCCCTCTTGGCATGTATAGATCTTCATATTCCTTTTGTAATTGATTTTATATTTAAAATTATTTATTGATTATTCATTCGGAAATTGAAATCAATATTCAAATTGAACAGTATTTATGATTCATCAAAATTATTATTAGATTTTGAAATTGTGATGAATTATGACTGCAGTATATTTCACAACAAGAGGAAACTTTATTTAGATTTTCATGATGGTTGAATAATTATTATAATACCTTTGAATTGGCAATTATTTCACGACCATCTCCTTTATCTACCATTATTCTACCATCCATCATGTTTTTTATATTAACGTGGAGAGTTTAATATTTGTTAAAAATCTTTTTGAACAAAACAGTGGAAATATTTGTGATAGAAATTGGACTATGTTATTATTCAGAATTAGTGATAATTGAAAATTTTCAATGATCCTGATACAGTCGAGCATATTTCATAATATAATTAATTTAGAAATTTATTTCACAGTCCATCTCTGTACCTTTCACATTTCTATCATCCATTTAGGTTTTATATACTGAGGAGTTTTTCATTAAAGCTGAAATGATGAAAATATATAATTAATAAATATAAGTGTGTCTCTAATCTCATTTAAAAATCCAAGCTCCGGTCATGCATGGTTAAGAGACAACTTATAATTTAAGCTGCGACTGACCTCATTTAAAAATCCAAGCTCTGATTATGCGTGGTCAGTGTGCTCTAAAATAAAAATAAAATAAAAAAGGGAAACAATGTGCTATAAATCTGAAATTCTCCTTGGTGTTTAAAAAACCAGCCTATCAATCCATCTTCTAATATGTGAAATGTGTTAATATTTTATGACGTATTATGATTTGTTGATTGATAGCCATTGGGATCTGAGATTATTAGATTGTGTCACTTAAATTGAATTTATAATTATAGTCCAAATCCATCATTGTTTTCGAACTTCAATTTTATAAAATTCTTTTGAAAATAATTGAATTCATATCTTTATAACTCTCTCCATTTTTATAAATTCATCGTACATCCGTCATTCTTTAAAAATGTGAAATATGCCACCTATTCTTAGATAATTATGATTTTTGTTTGGCTGATTGAGATTTATGATGACTGTTCTTCCTCTTATGCTGAAATTATATTTTTTAGTCATTTTTCATCTATATTTTAAATTCTGAATCCTTTTGATGATAACAAAAGGGGGAGAATGGGTTGAGATTTTGATTTATGAGTGAATATTTTATAAATATTTGTAAGTTTGAAAATTTATTCAGTTTTCATTTTTTTTACTCATCATTCAAATAGGCGGAGTTTCTGTTATTCACTATAAAACACATTTATTATATTTAAAATCTTAATATTTGTTTGTCATCTTCAAAAGGGGGAGATTGTTGTATATAACGTGTTGTATACACAATTATATGATTTTTGTTTGATGATAAAAATCAAATATATATATAATTATAAATGTGTTTGTACTGTACTGATTCATTTATACATCACAGACATGAATTTAATATTTATATTCCAATAGAATACGACTGTACAGACATTCATATATACATACAGTATTGTATTTAAATATAATATTATATTTAAAACACTCAAACAATACAACTATTTATAACTCCACTATTTAAACATTCGCTTCATATTGTACTTGTGTATAAACAGAATATGATAGACAAATTTGTTTGACAACAATAAAATAATATTTTATTACAATCAATTTTGTTTATTACAAACATCGGTACAATTCATATATATATATATATATATATATATATATATATATATATATATAAACAGCTCGTCACTACATCACTCATTACTCTATACAATTCGTATATACAATTTCATTTACACAGATTCGTATACATTTAAACAGACACACTGACATTTTTTTTTCAGTCTTCACAGTCCTTCGTCAATCTAATCTTCATACCTGTCACATGAAACAAACACACATTACACTGCAATAGAAATAATACTGAACACATGCGAATATATTTTTATTTTGAAAATTTATTTGTCTCAGAATTTTGGTGTGTTTCTCATCATTTTTCTGACTCAATCTGATTTATCCGACTGTGTCTAGACAGCTTGTGATATTCACAGTGATACACTGTAAATACCACAAGGCAAACAACATATATATATGTATATATATATATATATCAATGCAGGGACAGGAAATCTCTTCTGATGACTACATATACACATGTGTATAGATATACACGTGTGCACTGCCTCGCCAATCAATGTGCAACTGAGGAGTAGCCACGTGGACCGTCTCGACTCAGTCCACACGTGAAAACAACTCAATGAAAAGTCAACAACAAGTACACAGTGTCGAGCACAAACCAAACAACAAAATCAACACAGTGATGTTTTAAAGTGATCATGGAGTTTTTACAAGTACACAGCAAATTCATGTTTCAAAGTGCCACAGCAAACTTTCAAGTGAATGATCATAGCTCAAACATGGTTCATGGTGAACATAGGCATGATCAAGTCAATGCACATGTAAATAGTCATGCACAAACAAATTACAAGAATAGAGCAGTAATAAATATATGATGCAACTCAATCTGGTCAGTATACATGCATGTGCAATGTGTGATATGGCAGATTCAAAGTAGACATATATGAGTGGAGCAGCTGAACACTTGCATGGATGGTGCGTACACAGCAACAACATGGTTCAAATGTACATGTGCAACTCAGTGACAAATGGTTCAGCACGGGACAGATTTATCAAAGTTGATCAAGTGTGCGTGTGCACAAATAGTATGATGCAAGTGAAATAAACTCACATAATCAAGACTGAGTACATACATAAGAAAAATGAGGCTCAAGCAAAACGGTGAACAAGTGGTGCCAACAGTCAAAGTGATCAAGCCAAGCAATGAAGTAACACTGACAAACACATGAACAAGTGGTGCAAGCATGACAGGGAAGGATATTACATGGTGCATAACAGTTTAGATATGGTTCAGCAATGTATACAAGCCATGTCAATAGGTGAACAACAAATATAGTTCAAGAAATCTCAGGTAAACAGTTTTTAAGTGTACTAGTTCAAGTATTCATAGTCTACATGCAAAAGATTTGAAATGGTGCAAAGCTTATACACATGTAACGTGAACGTAACATGGTCCAAACGGTAACAACATGTCAAAGCACAAGACCAAGCTATACAGCAGTATTCATGTATGGAGTTTCTCAGGTTCAGGGGAGCATAGTGTATTTGCTCTGGATATTTATGGCAACAGAATACACAGAGTACCAATTTTGATTAAGAACAAATGGGATAAGCAGTAATGTGTTTTTGAGCAGTCATAGGAGCTCAGGAGAAAAGCTTATGTGAATAACATTTTCAAATATCCATTGAGAATAAAATTACAATCACAAATGGAAATTTACTCAAGGCATACATATATGGCAAATCTTCTTAAACGTCTCCTGAAATCTTGTTGTCAAAATATCACAAAAGAAATTTCCAGTTTTTTAAACAAAAAATCATACAGGGAAACAAATCAGTGCATTGATAAAATTATTTTGGCAAGGAGCATTTCCTTTTATTCCAGATTTTCATTGACAAAATGATTTAGTCACTCAAAATGTTTTTAGACAAGAAAATCATCAAATTTGTTTCTTGTTTTTTTACAATCAGTTTTGGGTAACAAAACTGATTTCCAGTTCTTTCAAGCATGGCAAAAATCACGACAACAATAAAATCACGTAAGGACCAAAAGTGAACATATTTATTCTTCCAGAAATTCATTTTGTTATGACAACAAATTCAAACTCAATCAAAGCCGTGGACATCATCTCAAGGAAGGAAACACGTTCACGCGCAATCAGGCCAAGTCTTTTAAACGAAATCAGAGAAATACAAGGATTATGTAATCCTATTTAACTACACCACATCATCACAGGAAAAATTGAAAAACGAAAACCACACCAATTAAAAAGCAACTCAAAGAAATATAATTCAAATAACTCACTTTTTTCACAAGGTTTTCGATCGCCAAAAGTCCCCAAATTGGAGAAGAAAGAATCACCAATATTCGATCAAGAGCATCAACGAGAATCCGATCATCAGAGAACAAATCTTTTCAAAGCATACGAGATCGATTTGGGGAAAGCAATCAGAAACCCTAGAATTTCCATTTCCAGAGCCGCCATTTATTTTCACAAAATAAAGAGGGATCGGGTGAACTCAAATGAAAAGTGGCCGGCCTATTTTTGAAATGTGAAAGGGGTGACCCTTCTGTTTTAATTTCTAGGGTTGTTTAGTTTGTGTTGTTTTATTTTATATTTTTTATTCTGTCTTATTTGTAAATAAACAAACAATTTCTAGGTCTGTAAAATCTAGGGAAATCAGTCAGGATGTTGACTGAAAGTTGCTAGAGTCTGTAAAATCTAGGTTACTGATTACGGGGTCGTAATTAGGAGAAATCTGATCGAGGGGATATCGGTCAGTCATCTAGGGTTTTGAACGTAGGGTTAGTAACAGGGTCTGTAAGCGGGATCTGTTATTAACACCTAGTAGAAACCTTAGGAATGCAGTAGTAGGCAGGGTTTTGCCGTAGCTGGGTATATCTATGTATGATTTATTTTCTGCACTTTTATTTCTGCTGCATTCTGTGATCTGTTTATTATTTTAATATCTTGTTAGATTTTTAATTCAGCGAAAAACTGTGATAAATCCTATTCATTCCCCTCTAGGGTTAATCTAGATCTGTTGAGTATGCACACATGTGTACAAGATATATGAATGGCGTCTTGTGTAATATTATAATGCTGATGTGTCGTGTTACGTGGCTATATAAGTGATTGGTAGCTGGGTGTAAACGTTGTTGAATGAATGAAACTGTTTTTTGGGCTCATTACCTTGAAACTGTTATTTGTTACATTTCATCAACATTCGTTCAAATTCATTTTCTTATCAATTATTGCAATTAACCTTGATAATTCCAACCTGCATTCGTGTCTACAGCTCGAATTGGCAAAAACAAGAAGGGGCATGCCACTCCGAAACCATCTCGCCTCACAAAAAAGCAGCTTCGCTCCAACCTCCTCACCCGACGGAAGAAAGAAAACTCCTTCCATCTCCAATCTCCTCAACCGATTTGTCGAAGCTAGGGACGGTTCGCACGTTTTGGACCTACTCTTCGATTTAGGTTTTGGTAAGAGAACCCGATTCTTATGTAAAGTTGTTAGTGGTATTCTGTCTCTAATTCGTTTATTATTTAGTTTCAGTCTTTCTGGGTAATCAAGGTCAATTGGAGATATTTGTGTATCTGTGTTCACTACTTAATGCCCTAGATTTCGCACTTTTGATTTTTTAGACTACACTAACCTATTTGAAAAAAAAAAATCTTTTCATGTCATACACTAAGGATTGTTAGACATTGTCGATATGATTTGCCATGACAATTGTTTATGCTTAGGTTTGGTTAATAACATATTTTGATATGAAGTGAGAATTATTTATTATAGAAAATGATCATTTTGCGTTTGAGTTTACCATTGCTAACAGTTTTGAAAGATGTGGACGTTTGGCATATTATTCACTCTTTGAAATATGAAGGATTTGCTGAATTTTAACATTGTCATGGCTCATGTACTTGTCACATGCGTTTTCTACCAGGCCACAGAATCTACTGGTTGCTTACTTTTATATTTCTCAGTTATTTTGATTTTACACAACTTTTTGTGTTTACTATGTTGCTTGCAGTTCACAACTTTTATATTTCTCATGATTTAAACAGTGAACCTTTAAAAGAATGTTCTATGGTAGATTGAAGATGATGCTGAATGCTTCTTCTCGGATACTAATGGTATCGATCAAGCGTGCTATGTCAGGAAGCATGTGAGTGGATATAAAATGATGGAGCTGCACTTGATTATAAGGGAAGAGTACTGATGATAATATTCAAGCGTGCTTGAGGAAGATTCCTTTGGATTTTCATGCTTGTTATTTCTGCCTGCCATCAGAACTGCTCATTCACATGGTTGTGATTTGAGAGCGGTGAGCGATTATCGAGACAGTTCCGAAGCACCATCGGATCCTCCTCGAGTGTTTCACGGAAAACTTTCTAAACCAGTCCATTTAGATGAGCGGGGGAAGCTTAGAATTTTTCCTTTCCTTACCATGATCCAACTGCTTCTTCTTCACATGGTTGCAAGCAATCTCTGCCCTTCAAACATGTGCAAAGGTAAAAAAATATTAGAAGGGATCTGAGCATCAGAATTGGCCAAAGGAAAGAACAGATTCATCTACCTTCGCGATGGAAAATAAAGGAGACAACTATATATCCAACTTTAAAGTTAAGAGAAACCGGTCGGTCATGTCTTGCCAAGAAAGAACTACCGTCTGTGGAATCCCATCTGTAGTAATTTGGAAGAGGTGAACTGCTGAATACATTAATGAAACAAGGCCCAAGTGCTTGAGAATATATTTCTGCAGCGTTTTAAGCATCCTAGAGGTGCTGGTCAGCGCTTGTCTTTTATACGTTGCAAATTAGATACCTATTGATCAATGGCTTCCCAGGACGCCCTTGGACCTGTCATACCTGTTCCTTCCTCGTTAGGTTATTGGTTCGAAATATTTTAGCAGGTATCCTTATACTATAGTTATATTCTATTACTATTTACTAGTATTTATTTATGTATATATGGTGGTCATACTCAAATCCCTTTACTCAAAGTTGTGTGTTTGCGCCGCCACCATCTTCAATTCTCATGTCTTCTCTGAATTTAACAAAGTTCTTCACCGAGAGGGGCTTCGTTAGGGCATCCGCTCTCTGGAATTGGGCAGACACATGATTTACTTCGAGTTTTCCAGCTGTGGTATGCTCTCGTACGAAATACAAATCAAGTTCAATGTGTTTCGTGCGAGCGTGTTGAACGGGATTAGCTGACAGTGAAACCGTGCTTAAGTTATCACACCACACTACTGGTCTTTTATTCGAAAGAAATGCTAGCACTCTAAGTAGTGAATTTATCAACATGAACTCAGTCGTGGTGCTTGCCAGTGACCGATATTCTGCTTCAATACTCGAGCGTGAAATGGTTGGCTGTTTCTTCGAACACCCAGAAACTGGATTCGATCCCAAGTATACGCTGTATCCAGATGTCGATCTACGGTCATCAGGATCAGAGGCCCGATCTGAATCACTGTAAGCTTGAACATATAATTCCTTGCAGGCTTTTAATTTGATTCCATAGTTAATAGTTCCATTTAGATAGCGTAAGATCCTTTTAATCGCTGCCCAATGTTCATTAAGTGGTGATTGCATGAATTGGCAAACCTTATTTACATTATAGCAAATGTCAAGTCTAGTTACGATTACGTATTGCAATGCACCTACTACGCTTCTGTATTCTTTGACATTCTAAATTGCTTCTCCCTTATGTTTGGACAATTTAGAACTGCTGGTCATAGGTGTTGGGGCATTGGTTTAGCTTTGTCCATCTTGGCTCGAATAAGTAAATCTGAGATGTACTTGCTTTGAGACAGTATGATTTCATCCTTAGATTTCTGTACGATCTGTATTCCTAGGAAGTAATTCAAGTTTCCCAAGTCCTTAATTGAGAAAGTTTGATTTAGGTACTGTATAATCTTGTTAACCTCTGCTTGATTGTTGCCAGTGGTCAGAATGTCGTCAACATATACTAATATAAAAGTTACATTATCCTCACTTCTTTTGATGTGCAAAGAGTTGTCAGACTTAGCTGTAGTAAAACCCAACTTCATAAAGGTATTTTAAAGTTTGTCATACCAAACCCTTGAAGCTTGTTTTAACCCATAAACGTCCTTATGTAGTTTGCAAACTAGATGACTGTTATGAGCATTTTTGTATCCTTCTGGCTGTTCCATATACACGTCCTCCTGTAGCTCTCCATTCAAAAAAGGATTATAAACATCAAGCTATCTTACGCACCACTTATTATGTAGGACAATACCGATGATTATTCTTATTGTAGTATGTTTGACCACTGGGAAAAAAAGTTTCTTTGAAGTCGAAACCATACTCTTGTGTGTATCCTTTTGCCACTAGCCTGGCTTTATGTTTTAGAACACTACCATCCGTTGCCTTCTTTAATCTGTAGGTCCATTTACAACCTATAATGTTCTTGTGACTAGGCGCTTCAACTAAACTCCATGTTTTATTTTCTATTAGAGCACCATACTCCGCATTCATAGCATTTTTCCACTTTTCAGACTTCACAGCTTCATTGAAGTTGATTGGCTCTCTGTCACTGATAGATGTAGTGTATATTTTAGGCTTAAATATCCCATGTTTAGCCCCGGTCATCATGTGATGTTTATTTTGATCATGTTGTTCATCTTCACTACTAGAGCTGCTTGTAGTATTTCTGTTGTCATCAGTAGGTTGCACATCAACATTTTTTGCATTATCAATAATATGATTTGTGTCTTCATCTCCAATTTGTGGACTTGCTGGACTGTAGTCGGTTCTAGTACTAGGCACACTTTCTGCATATCCATCTTCATGTTGTGTTTGCTGTTTGTAGTTGCCAACCATTTCTTCAGTTAATTCAAGCAATGCTATAATTTTCCTTTCATCATTGACAATTTTTTTAGTGGTTTTAATGCCCTTTTCTGTAAAAGGAAAAACATGCTCATTGAACACAACATTCCTTGACACATATAGCCTCCCACTATCACTTAAACAATTGTATCCTTTCTGGTTTTCTGCATAGCCAAGAAAGGTACAAGGACTTGATCTTAGACTTAATTTATGTTTATTATATGGTCTGAGACAAGGAAAACATAGGCAACCAAAAGTTTTCAACCCAGAATAATCTGGTTTAACACCATACATCACCTCATATGGACTTTTATACTATAAAACTTTAGTAGGCATTCTATTAATCAATTACACTGATGTCACAAAAGCTTCTAAACAAAATTTTAATGGTAGATGGGACTGTGACATTAATGTAAGCCCTATTTCAACAATGTGCCTATGTTTCCTCTCGACAAGTCCATTTTGTTCTGATGTGTGCGGGCAGGTTACTCTATGTTATATACCCTTGTTATTAAAGTATTTCTTTAATGGTTTAAATTCACCACCACCATCTGTTTGAATAATGTTAACAATGCAGTTTGTTTGCTTCTCAGCTAGAGTGACAAACTGTATTGTTGTATTGTATGCATCTGATTTACTTTTGAGCAGATATATCCATGTATATCTTGTAAATGCATCCACAAAAGAAAGGTAATACATGTATCTATGATCTGTTTTAACTGGAGAAGTGCTGTAACAACCCGAAAATCTGGGCCAGTTTAAATTTTTTATTTTGGCAATTTTAGCGAATTTTGATTATTTAAAATGAATTATTTTAAATAATATCGACGAGAAATTTATTTTGAATATAATTCGAACATATATAGTTATACACGTCATCGTTAGAATATAAATAATTATATATAATTATAAAAGGAATTGAAAATGGCGCGGTAGTTCGAAAATTCGATTTCTAATTTCAAATGAATATACAGAATTCAATATAAGTCAGAATTGAACGAAACAAGAAATATTTGAATCTGTATAACTATATCTTTGTAACGAAGTTAACAAACTGGGATTTCATCTTAGAAATGATAAGATATGTCCAGTTTAAAATTAGAAATAGTCGCTGTGGAATTTATATATATTTTTATATATATATAAGGCCCTTAAAAATAGCCGTTTTGCAAACGACCTCGGATTTCGACAAAACCAGTTTTGTTGGGTCCGTGATGTTAAGTTATTGCTAGGTTTCAAATTTCATAATTTTTCGAATCAATATGTGAGCGTGGCAAAGGAAAACGCGTTTGACCAGTTTCAGTTGATTTTAATCGACTGGAAATTGGTCATTTTTCAAACGGTCTCAGAATTCGACGAAACTAGTTTTGTTAGGACTGTATCGTCAATACGAAGCTAGAAAATATTTTTCGAGAATTTATAGAGTTAGTATGTGACCCCGGTAATTTGAAATGTACGTTTAAAATTCAATATAGAGATTTAAATGTAAATTTAACGGAAACTGATTCAAACGTCCGAATCAACCTACGATACATAACCCATTGTGTTCAGAATGGGGGTGAAACGCTATGGACGACAGGCGGTGGGCCTCGTTTCGAGGTCATGGATAAAAATCAACCCTTTTGAATAAATAAATAATTAAATAAAAAAAATATAACTCCCCTCCTTTTCTTCTGCTTGCCCCCCCCCCCCCCCCAGTATTTCATTACCGATTTCATGTATAAAAAAAAAAAAAAAACAAGGGAAGGGCTCGTGCCCTAGCTGTCGCCGTGCCTCCGAGGGCAGCCACCGCCCACCGCCGATCGACGGCACTTCCTCCTCCTCGCAAGTGAACCCCCCCCGTCCCCTCTCGTCGATTTAAGAACCCCTCCCCCCAAAGCCCTTCAATCCCTCGCGCACCCCAAATCAGCGAGCGCCACCGACCTGGAGGCCTACCGCCGGCCACTAGAGGGTCCCCCGTCAGTGCAGACCCGTGAGCTCCGACCCTAGACCCGCCGCTGGTCAAGTGTGCCACCACTTCTCCTTTGCTCTACCCTGTCAGCCTATGAACCCCTTTTTCTGTAAGTTTTTTTATTTTATTTATTTATATTATTTTTAGTTTAAATACTGTTTGTTTTTTTTAGGTTTTAAAACTGAATTTTATAAAAGATTTAAAACAGAGTTTTTAAAAGATATAAAAACAGTTTTTTTTTAAAAGATATGAAAGCAGTTTTTAAAAGATATAAAAACAGATTTTTAAAAGATATAAAAGCAGTTTTTAAAAGATATGAAAACAGTTTTTTTTAAAAGATATGAAAGCAGTTTTTAAAAGATATGAAAACAGTTTTTTTAAAAGATATGAAAACAGTTTTTTTTAAAAGATATGAAAGCAGTTTTTAAAAGATATGAAAACAGTTTTTTTAAAAGATATGAAAGCAGTTTTTTAAAAAGATATAAAAACAGATTTTTAAAAGATATAAAAGCAGTTTTTAAAAGATATAAAAACAGATTTTAAAAGGTATTGAAAACTGATTTTTAAAAGGTATTGAAAACTGATTTCTTTAGAGATAAAAATCATATTTTTATATATTGAAAGTCGAGATAAAAATCATATTTTTATATATTGAAAGTCGAGATAAAAATCATATTTTTATATATTGAAAGTCGAGATAAAAATCAGATTTTTATATATTGAATAGCATCGTAAAAATTCGATTTTTACATATGTAGTGAAAGCGGACAATGAAAGCGACGAAAGGCGAGTAGGCGAAGATCTCTACAATAGAAGTGCCGTGGAGCTAGGATAGCTATCGGTGAGAATTTCTCACTCTTCAATTTATTTTCTAGTTATATATATATATACTAGGATGCAGACGGTGCTTAGTAGCACCCGACACAATCGTCCACAGACCATGGACTTGTTTGTTTGGTTGCATAGCTTAGTTATATGATTTGATTTGGATTTGGTTGTTGGGTGAATTTGATTGATGTGTGAATGGCGTGGGCCTTCACTAGACCGGGGATAAGGCTAGGCCTTGTCCCGTTTCTAGTATCGTGCCGTTATGCCGCCGAAATTTTCTAAAATATGTTAGAAAATAAAAATATCATTTTATTTGTGTAAATGAATAATAGAAATTCATATGTTGAAATAAAATGTTTTATCGTTAAAAATATAATTTTTAACGTGAATATGAATATAGTGAAAGTGAATAAAATAAATATTCATTTACAAACCAGACGGTTTGTTTATGTACACTTATTTGAAGGACATTGATTGGGTCGATAAATTTTACACATCGCCCAACAGCACAAATAAAATATGTGTTTGATTGTTTGAAACCCCACACGGGTGTTGGGATGAAATTTGAAGTTCACTCATCCCAATTGATTGAATATGTCGATCGGTTGATTGACAGGCTGTTTTAAGCGTTGGATATCTAAATTTGATGCTTATACAGTGTAGTGCACTTTGGTTGATGGTTGATTATTTTTCCATGCTATTATATACATGTGTTGTATGAAAGTCCATATAATTAACTTTATATGGTAATTGATTGGGCCTCATTCCAGTTTTAAAATAGAAATATTTGAAATAGAAATATTCGAAATGGAATATTTGGAAATATCAATATATGAAGCCGTGTTGATTAGATTGACGCCATTTTGACGTGAACGATATTTATATCGATTTTAAAACGATTTCGAAATGAATTGAATTGAAAACGATTTCGAAATGAATTGAATTGAAAACGATTTCGAAA
>JASFAX010000628.1:0-58434 GCA_030737875.1 Allium sativum
AAGATGTTTTCTTTGAGGAATTTGACAACAACCTTGTTGTCATTGGTTTTGGTCGGAATGGCTTCAACCCATTTTGAGACATAATCTACTGCCAGCAAGATGTAAAGATTCCCAAATGAATTGGGGAATGGTCCCATGAAGTCGATGCCCCAAACATCGAATAACTCAATCACTAAAATGGGGTTGAGAGGCATCATGTTTCGCTTAGAGATTCGACCCGTTCTTTGACATCGCTCACATTTAGAGCAAAATTCGAAAGCGTCACGGAAGAGTGTGGGCCAATAAAAACCGCTTTGCAAAACTTTTGCAGCAGTTTTTCTTGCTCCAAAATGACCGCCACAAGCATGGTCATGTGAGAAAGAGAGAATACTTTGGTGTTCATGATCGGGCACACACCTTCGAATGATTTGGTCTGGACAGTATTTGAAAAGATATGGGTCATCCCAATAGAAGTTTCGAACTTTTGAGAGAAATTTTTGTTTATCTTGTTTCGACCATTCAGCGGGCATTTGTTGTGTGACAAGATAATTCACAATGTCAGCGTACCAAGGGGTGTTAGAGATCGAAAGGAGTTGTTCGTCAGGAAAATAGTCATCGATTTGGGTGTCGTTATCATTTTCGTGCACAATTCGAGAGAGATGATCAGCTACGACATTTTCAGAACCCTTTTTATCTCGTATTTCTATATCGAATTCTTGGAGAAGAAGGATCCAACGAATCAAGCGGGCCTTGGCATCCTTTTTAGAAAGCAGATACCGTAGGGCAGCATGGTCAGTGTAAACTATGACTTTGGATCCTATGAGATATGGCCTGAATTTCTCAAGAGCGAAGACAACTGCCAAAAATTCCTTTTCAGTAGTTGAGTAATTCAATTGGGCCTCGTTTAATGTTTTGCTGGCGTAATAAATGACTCGAGGGAGTTTATCAATACGCTGACCCAAGATGGCTCCAATAGCAAAATCAGAAGCGTCACACATAAGTTCGAAGGGTTGAGTCCAATCAGGAGGTTGAATAATGGGAGTTGTGGTCAAGAGTGATTTAAGAGTTTCAAAAGATGTTTTGCAATCATTGGAAAATCCAAACTTTACGTCTTTGGCAAGTAAATTCGAGAGAGGTTTTGAAATCTTTGAGAAATCCTTAATGAATCTTCTATAGAATCCTGCATGGCCAAGAAATGAGCGAACATCTTTGACAGACTTAGGAGGAGGTAAATTAGCAATCAAATCGATTTTGGATTTATCGACTTCTAGGCCATCTTTGGAGACGACATGACCTAGAACTATCCCCCTTTTTACCATAAAGTGGCATTTCTCCCAATTAAGCACGAGTGATTTCTCCTTACAACGCTTAAGGACGAGTTCTAGATGAGTGAGACATTGGGAAAAAGATGATCCATATATTGAAAAATCGTCCATGAATATTTCCAAGAATTCTTCCACCATATCAGAGAAAATACTCATCATACACCTTTGGAAAGTCGCGGGGGCATTACAAAGACCAAAAGGCATGCGACGATAAGCAAAGGTTCCAAAGGGACAAGTAAAGGTGGTCTTATGTTGATCTTCTAAAGCAACAGGAATTTGGTTATAGCCAGAGTATCCATCGAGAAAACAGTAGTACTCATGTCCCGCTAAGCGTTCGAGCATTTGGTCAATAAAAGGCAAGGGAAAATGGTCTTTTCGTGTGGCTGAGTTAAGCTTTCGATAGTCGATGCACACACGCCATTTGGTTTTGATTTTTGTTGGGACGAGTTCATTACTGTCGTTTTTGATCACTGTGACTCCTGACTTCTTTGGTACAACTTGTACCGGACTCACCCAAGTACTGTCAGAGATGGGATAGACGATGTTATTGTCTAGACATTTGATTATCTCCTCCTTGACCACTTCTCTCATGTTTGGGTTTAATCGCCTTTGAACTTCACGGGTGGGCTTAGCCTCATCAACTAAGTGTATGCGATGTTCCACAATTGATGGGCTAATTCCTTTTATATCGCTAATTTCCCACCCCAAGGCGTCTTTATTTTCCCGCAAAACTTCCAAAACTTTTTCTCCTTGGTCTTCGGTAAGATCGGAGGCCAAGATTACGGGAAAAGTTTTTGAAGAGTCTAGGTAGGCATACTTAAGGTCTGGTGGCAAGGGTTTGAGGTCTAACTTAGGAAGTTCTTGTGTATCAACATTGGTCAACATTCCTTGGTTAGATTCAGGTGGCGAAGTGTCGGAGTCAAGAATTTTGTTTAGTTCAGAAATGTATTCGAGTTCGTCGAAATCAGGGTTGAAATGGTCAAGACACATTTTCAGGGCTTCAGAAGTGTCACTTGAGGTTTCATCAACTGTGGTTTGAATCATGTCAATTTCATCGATCTCAAAATCCCTAGGTTGTTTGTTGAGATTAAAGATGTTTAGCTCGATGGTTAGGTGCCCGAAGGAGAGTCGAAGCTGACCATTCCTACAATTAATAACAGCATTAGAGGTTGCTAAGAAAGGGCGTCCTAAGATCAATGGTATTTGAACGTTGGGATTTGAGACAGGCTCTGTTTCTAGAACTATAAAATCGACAGGGAAGTAAAACTGCTCGATCTGTATCAAGACGTCTTCGATAATTCCCAATGGCTTTTTGACAGATCGATCGGCTAGTTGAAGTGTGATGTTCGTTGGTTTAATCTCCCCTAGTCCAAGTTGACGATAGACAGTATAAGGGAGAAGGTTGACACTGGCACCAAGGTCGAGTAGAGCACGAGAGATGTGGGTGTTTCCTATTTTACAATCAATCGTAGGGCAGCCAGGGTCTTTGTACTTGACTGGGGCAAGATTCGAAAGAACAGAGCTTGTATTCGCAGTTAGAAAGGCGGTTTTTGGGACATTGGTCGCACGTTTTTGTGTACACAATTCCTTAAGACATTTAGCATATTGAGGAATTTGTTCAATGGTGTCTAAAAGAGGAATGTTCACACGGACTTGTTTGAAAATTTCCAGAATTTTATCGAAATTTGCTGCTTTCTTCTTATTATTGAGTCTATGGGGAAAAGGAGCAACTGGTTTTTCGACTCTACGATCAGTTTCATCATTTGAGGAAGAAGGTTTATCGAAGGAGATAGAAGGTGGTAGGGATGTAGAAGATGAAATGTTGGGATTGCCAACATTAGTTTTCGAAGGTGGGTCGGGTTTGCCGACACTGGGAGAAGAACTGTTGGGATTGCCAACATTTAAGGGAACTTGAGGTTCAGAAGAGTTGGCATTCGAAGCCAATGGGTGATCATCAAGAATAGGGATTGGGGTCGAGTTAGAAGGTTCGCCAGGGTTGCCCACGTTATTATCAATCCTCTTTCCAGATCGAAGGGTTGTAATAGCGTTGACTGGATTATGGTTTTCGTCCTCACAAGAATTTACAGCACGAGGGTTATACTTTGGATTCACTTCGGGTTGACTAGGCAACTTTCCTTTCTCATTATTTTTCGCCATTTCCTTTATCATATGCATTAGTTGGTCGATTTTAGCGTCTTGATTATTTATTTGTTTTTCTAATCGAACAATATCTTGTGATGGTTGAGAAGATTGAGAGGATTGGTTCGATGATTGAAAATTGGGGTGCCTATAAGGTTGTTTGGATTGAGGTGCAGCTTGTGAGGTTTGAGAATTGGGGGGTGGAGCTTGGTAATTCGGATTGGGAATAAAGGGTTGCATGTGAGATGGGTTTGCCGAATTATTGGGGTTTGACCAAGAAAAGTTTGGGTGGTTCCTCCAACCAGGATTGTACGTGGCTGAGTAAGGGTTATTTTGAGCTATAGCATTGGCTTGGTCCTGAGAGTAGTAGTGGGGTAACCCTTCTCCGGCTTGAGGAGTTTGATTTTCTACGGGAATTTGATTTGGGTCCACGACATGCACTCCTCTAGTAGAAGTACGATTGGGAACGCGAATTGATTCCCATTGCATGTCCTTTTCAGAATAATCTTCTAAGAACCGCCAAGCTTCATCGGCTGTTTTAGACATAAAATCTCCTCCACACATTGATTCTAGTTGAGTTTTAGATTGATAGCTAAGCCCTTCATATACAATTTGACACAAGTTGTCTTTTAGAATTCCATGATGAGGACAACTATACAGTAGTTGGTTGAATCTCTCAAAATATTTTGAAAAAGTTTCCCCCTTATTTTGACAAAATTGATTTATCTCAGTTCGAATTTTTAGAGTTTTATGGAAAGGGAAAAACTTTTTCAAGAATGCAGTGACAAATTCATCCCAACTTCTTATGGAATGTCGTGGAAGAGAATTTAGCCATCTTTTAGCGCTTTCAAGTAGTGCAAATGGAATTAGCCTTAGCTTGATCGATTCGTTAGATAATTGTTGCATTTTTGTTGTGGACGCATACAATTCAAATTCACTTAGAAATTCATAAGCATTTTCAGACCCAGTAAATTTTGGTACCCCTTGGATAAAAGAATGTTTTAGCTCAAAATTGTTTCCTTCAGCTGGTGGGAACATAATGACAGATGGTTGAACGGTCCTAGTAGGATAACATCGATCACGAAGAGACAAGGGTCTATCCATTTGGATATTGAGATTTTGAAAATGTTGATTTATTTGATTTTGATCCCCAAAGTTTTGAAAATGTTGATTCACTTGATTTTGATTCAATTCGGGTGGAAAATTCTGGTTGATTCGAGAACCCCTAGGAGAATTTTGTTGGCTAACACTTTTTTCACTCATTGTTGTTGAATGCAAGCACAAAAATTCGCTACACTGAAGTTTTCTGTCCTTATTGGCTCCTAACCCAAAATTATAACGTGATGTGTTTGATTACTTAGATCAAAAGATTTCTCAGCCAGTTAACGGACAGGAGTTATCGGTGCACCAGGAATCACCCTAGCAATGCAGCCGAAGGTTTAAGTACCTTCAGAGTAACAACCGATATAATATTTACGAATCACCGTAATATTTATAAATGGTTATTTCTCTGCCGTAGTCTAGACACCAAGAAATAATTCGTTCCAAATGAATCAACTATCACAATATAATTAAGCCCTAGATGAGCCCGTGACTCCCTTAAGTCCAACGTCTAACCGTTATTCTTAGTCAGATTCTACGATGAAATGCAATTTGTGGGCTAAGGAAAGGGTGATGAAATCCCTCACCTTATGTGAATTGGGGTATTGCCCTTAACAGAATGAATAAAAAAAAAACAGAAATCACACAGATAATTGCAAAAATTAAAAATTGTACATTCAAAGCCGCTGCCCCTGCAGAAATTTTTACAACAATTGTCTATATATATTTTTTCTTTGCGGCAGAGCACCTGTAGAGTTTTAAAAGTTTTCACCTTGATCGGCAGTCCTCCAGTGAATTTGAGAAGCGCTAGCGCGTTCACACCCCACTTGGTGTGCAACCGCTCCAACCCATTTGAATCGTCCGCTGCTTTCTGTTGTTGTCCCCTTTTTTTTTAAAATTTCAGCTGTACCTGTTTTTTTTTTTTTTTTTTTTTTTTAAAGAAAAGAAAAGAGAACAAAGAAACAAACGAAAAGAAAAGAAAACTGAATTTGAACTAAAAATAAAACTAAACTAAGTTAGAAGAAATAAAAAAAACTAAACTAAAACAAACTAGGCTCAACACACCTACACCGACGCACTCAGTTATAAAACCAGGCCACCCACAAATGTAACAGTGAATCTTCAAAAGAAAAGTCAACAAGGAGTCGAGTCCTCTTCTTGTTTACCAAAAATCAACACACTAACCCAATAACAATTAGAAAAACAGACTGTCCTGCTTAAACAGACACGGGCGTATCACCTAAGTAATATTATCACAACCCACTATCCCCAATTAAACAACTCGTAACAGCAAAATGGCCCTTGGCAAAAAGAAAAAAAAAAAAAAAAAAACACGCACTGCAATTATCAAATTTCTCGAATATAACAATCCCCTTTTTTTTGTTATTATTCTTTTAGTTAATGAACCATACTTACTGGTTCTGGAAACACTCGAATCCCTCAAACAAAAAAAAAAAAAAAAAAAATCACGCTCGCATCCTCTTGCTTCAGAAAAGGAAAAACCGATTTTTTTTTTCTTTTTTTCGATTTAATGTTCCAAATCGGGATAGTTGCTGGGTTTGTAAGGCAATTTCGGTTTTGATGTTTCAGGTGCGAACTGATTTGGAGTTTCTTCGGTTTAGGTTTGTAAGTGAATTGGGTTTGTGGCGGGTGTTGAACGGAACGGGTTTGGTTGATGGTTGTTTAGGGAAGGACGTGAGGGGGAATTGTTGGTACTTGTTGGATTGTTAATTATAGGAAATTGAAGGTGTTTGGTGGGATGGTGATGGAGCTGTCACAGGGGAATTGCGATGGGAACAAGGCAGAAGACGTTGACTGTGTGTGGCTTGTGATGTTTTGGACGTTGAAGGAGTAGTGATTTTTGACAGTTTAAGGTGGAGTAGGTGACTAAGGAAGATGGTGGTTGCGTAGTTCGGGTAGACTTTGGAGCAGAGAAGAAAATAACAAAAATTGCAAAAAGTTTTTTTTTTATTATTTTTTTTTTTTCTCTCTGACTTTGTCAAAAGGAAGAAAGGGATGATGTATAGAAAACCGGGAGGTGAATGAAGAAGGGAAAGAACTCAGAAGAAAAAATGGCAATTTCCTTCTTTTTTTTTTTTTTTTTTTAAAGAAGCAAGGAAAGATATGTGCTGAAAAGAGGAAAGAAGATTAAAAGGAAATAAATCAAAGAAAATTGGCAACTTTTTTCTCTTGTTTAGTTACTGACTATACCAATGTAATTGATACGCCAAATGACTAAATCAGATATATTTTTCTGTATATTAAAGAAAACAAAAACAGTAAAACATTAATAAAAAAAATAACACGAATCAGAAATTAAACAAATAATAAAATTTAATCGTTACCTCCCCGGCAACGGCGCCAAAAACTTGATCGACGCTAATCTAAGAACTAGAAAAGCGCGATTTTTTTTTAAAATAAAATTCTGCAAGCGTACAGTTCGTGTAGCAAACAGGTCGAACACAGGGAGGTTTAATTAAAAATTATTATCTATTTATTCTTAGGCGAGTTAGATAGAACTTTGGGGGTTGTTTTCAATGTTATTGAAATAATGTTATTGAAACTGCTACAAATCTGAATCTAATCAGACGTATATCAATTCAACAACAGGAAAGAAAATAACAAGTACTAGCAAAAACAACAAAAGTAAATAATAACTGGAACAATAACAGAGAATTAAAAGTAGAGTTGCTGTTGAAACTAATCAAACAGTGAACACTAGTATGCAGTAACAAAGACAATAACAATATGTGTTCTACCGAATCTAATCGTGTAGATACATAAATTGTTTTAAAAGAAAAGTAAATAACTAGAACAAGAAAATTTTATTAAAACTAAAAGAGAGTACAGAATTATCAGATCATTTTTACAATGGTTACGATCACATATTTATAGATGAGAAGGGGAAAACCCTAACTAGCTCTATGAATAAATGGCCCTCCTCATTCATGAATATTTCTTGCCTTCCTTGACTACCTGATTGGAGAAAATCTGGGCATATTATGGTAATTATTTTCCATATCTTTCAATTTCCCCATGTGGCTTGATTGATAGAAGATTGCACCTAATTAATTCTTCCAAACAAGGACGCTTATCAGACTCCAAAGGCAATATAAGATAAAATCTTCAAAATTGGTTTTTCTTCTTGGCAACAATTCAATCAGAAATTCTTCTAATTGGAATTGAATGATTTGAATTTACTTCCATGATGAGAATATGGCTATTGCTGAGATGTTAATTGGTGCACATCATAAATACATACACATGAATATGTGTATGTATATATATAACATAACACTAATCCAGATATTTCTCAAAGCAAAGGGCCAGTGTGAACGCGCTCCGTTTCTTTGGCAAAAAAGTAAGCTTGACGGGGTTCGAACTCAGGTCTCTTAGCACCAATTCCTATGCCTTTACCAATGAGCTACTACTTCTTTTGCAATTGAAATGAATTTGATGTGAGGAAGTAGCTCTTTCTTGTAGTTGGCCTTTGATTTGAATTGAAGGAGGCATTTCTTGACATCCTGTAAAAACATGCAAAAGTAGCCAAAGTATCATTTATTTATTTACAAAAGATAAAGCATAAGAGTAATAAAATAAACACTTTTCAGTGTCAATCAATTTACCCATGAGGATCCGGGTCATTACAGAAATACTTCCGAATTTATTTATATTTTCTTTTAACTCTTTTTATATTTTTAAGTTCTATATAATATTTGTAAAATACCCAAAATTTGACAAAAAGCGCATGCCATCATCTTGCGAGGAGCATGTATCGTCATCACGCATGGAGCGCGTGTTGTTATCACGCACGAAGCACATGATGTGACGCTCTTTTCTATAAATCCTATGAGAATAAAATATTTATTACTCGAATTGGTATCCCCATTAAAGGAGAGCCAGTCTCTAAGATACCAATGGGTATGAAATAGAATTCGAAATGTCTATGAAACCACAAATACTATTGAATCTTGTATAAACAAGAAATTGACTGGGAGTATCACAATAATTCTAATGTTATATTGATAACACATTAATTATTGAGGATAATGTTAGTTATTAAAACAACAAATAGATACTGATTCTGAAAAATGTTTGGATTAAGAAGTTCATAACTGAACTTAATTCATTGTTAGTCCAATGATTTACTTTGCGATAACAACGTAGTTGTTCCTTAGGCCTAAGACCTCAAACTCACTATTGATCCAAACATATATATTCAAGAAATATAATTCTTATATCAAGTTATTCACAGAGGAAATAAACATATCTTTAAAGTAACAAAAGTTGTAATGTTGCAGACCTATAGAATTAAACACTGTCGCAGCAGAAGTTTAGTAATCACACTAGTTTCATGAGTATATGATACATGAATAACTGACTCTAGTGCAAGTGGGAGATTGTTAGAGTTTATGCCCTAGAGGCAATCCATTTGATGTGATTAATAACGTTGTTGATTATGACACCCCACGCCCATTAATGTCACTCATTAAGAGAATGCATAAAGCTTTGTGAGGCGTTATAGGTAAACAAAAACAAAAACATTACAAGACAGATATAAAATAGCAGCTAAATTAAAAACTTCATTAATCATAAAGCATCGTGGTTCAAAACATCATATTTCTGAAAATACATAAACCCAGTACATCATCAAAACTTCTGTCTTGCACTTAAAACATCAGAGTACAAAAATAAAAGAAGCGTAATTCCCCAAATAAAAACATAGCCATAGGAGCAAAGATAAGAGCTTGATCAATACATCTACGCAGTCTAGCAAAATGATAGCAGAATCCTGATCAAGCTTGAGTATTCCCACCCCGAGAACCTGAGGAGGGGGGGACGGAAGAAAGAAGAGGAAACAAAAAGGGTCTGACATAAAGTCTAGCGAGTCCAGTTATTTTTAGCAAATAAATAAGTAAAAGTATCATGACAGGCATATAAAGTGGATAAGAGAGATAACATCATAAAAGGCAGGTATGACAAGGTGAACATGACAGAGTGTGTACGCTTCTCTAATGATTACTCTACACCAATACTAGTATAACCAGAATGAGATAATCCTAACAACTATAAGATGGTATACTTAGGCGTACTTTCTGGTGAGAGGTTTTAACCCCATACAATCAACATGCAGCCCAATAACATGCCCTTAAACTTACCAGAGTCTAGTTGTACCCTAATCGATCGGCTACCTACTCCGTAGATACCCTGTGTTGGCCCTACAGTAGGGTGTATCACTCCCTAAAGTGGCAACCCTTCATTTACCGGTTGTGTTTAACCATATCTACTGATGTCACAGCGTCTTATTTTCCCAAGCAGGCGGAGTCATGCACGCACATGACCTTGATGGAACGTGCCATCGGACACCGTACCCACTTTTGGCTCACTTACAATCAGCCCAGTAAGCTTGCCCCGACTCTGACCTAGTTCGGAGTATTCGTTTGATACCTATATATGGGGTACTGAATAAAACGGGTCCTACACACAAGATGATGCAAGCTCTCCCCTTTGTCTCGCATCCCTACTACTACGTTTTCCACAGATTATGCCTACCAGAGGCTAAGGGTCCACCTCAGGGTTATAAGAGATCATAAGAATCCACCTTTAATAGGGCCATAAGTGACCTAGAATTGCCCACCTCGTTAGGAATTTACACTAAAACACTAATTAGAGATTGACTTGGATATCTACCACATTGGTTAAATACTTTGTATTTGTGTTAATCTTGTGTCCTACATAGACATACCTTGACATATGTAACTTGCTAAAAATATAGGGTATGGACATTAAGTAACACCATATTTCAGTAACACAGAACTTTATGACCCCTCTCCTTAACATATCAGTAGGTCAGTAGATAGGGTAAAAGCCATGGCCGAAGCCATGATTGGAGCTGAAGAAGAAGGCGAATTTGTTATGCTATTATTAGTAGTTATTGCTTTACTTCTTTTGGAAACTTGTGAGAATGAATTTTTTGAAGTACCCATTAAATAGACGTAACTTTGATTATTGTATTTCTGTGATTTTGATTAAGTGGTGCATCTTATTTCAGTATTATATTTTCTCTTTCCGTTGTGTGATAATTCCATTCAAATTATATGTTTATATTACATGTGCAAATGTAATCCTTACAGGAACCAATGAACTGTTTAAAATGGTTCTAAGTTTCGACGGGCCTTTTTGGGTGGAAATTTAGGCCTGTTCCAGGCGAATTATTACAAGAATTATAGAAAAAGGTTAATTAAAGCAATAGAGGAAAGATAATTAGAAAAATTGAAAATGAAAGCCTATTAGAGAAGAATGTTGAAGAACAGAGGTGTTTGAAATGATGGGGAGTTGATTTAACCTTAGAATATCTTGTTAAAGATCTCATGGAAATTATACTTGAAGATAACCAGCTATTGACCCCAACCGAATCACAAAAATCCAGAAATATAAGGTAATTTGTAATGCAGAAGATTTAAAACACTTATAAGTGTTGCAAAACACATATATGTCAACACATATGTATTGGTATTAGGGTTGTCAATGGGTCGGGTTGGTCGGGTTGGGTCGCGTTCGAGTCGGGTAAAGTCGTGTTCGGGTTGAGTTCGGGTCGAGTCAACCCGTTTATTAAACGGGTCAGTTTTGGGTTGACCCATTTATAATCGTGCGGGTTTCGGGTTTGATTCGTGTAACCCGTTAAGAAAAATATTTGTATAAAAAGATGTGAATGAACATGAAAAATGAAAGAAGGGTATTGTCGTCATTCACTTATTGCAAGCTAGGATGAGAATAAAAATGTAAAAAGTTGATGATGTGGGAATAAACATGAAAACGTGAAAAATTGTTAAGTGTTAGTGTGTATGAATAATTGAATAATGACAACATCCTTCATTTTCAAGCTAAGATGAGAATTTTACAATAATATAGATCCTATAAATGGGTTAGTCAGGTAAAATTATGGTTTCACGGGACAACCCTAAACCCACCCATTTATAAACGGGTCAAAGTCGGGTTGACCCTAAAATGACCTGTTATTAAACGGGTCAGGTCAACCCGCTAATTTCCCATGCGGGTTTCGGGTCGTGTTGGAAATTGACAGCCCTAATTAGTATGTCAACAAAAAATGGTTTTTTCAAATTTTCAACTGTCAAATGAAGAGTTATTTCCCACCATCCCTTCACCAGAAGACATATCTCTTCAACCACTATTTAAAGGCTTCTGGAAACTAATTTTAACATTAATTTTTCTCATTTTCTTTTACTCCTTCTTCTCCATACATTTGCACTAAAAATCCAACTGATACTTTCTAATTATTCTTGCAAATCCACACTCTTTCACTCCAATTCTTCATTGATTTGCAAGCCACACAATATCAAAGTGTTGTACTTGAATTTACATTATTCTCTCTTTGATTTCATCCTATTTCCCCAAAAGAATTCAAAGATACATTATCGTTGGAGGTCTATAGGATCATTGTACCAATTCTGCAAGAATCTATGTTGAGGATATAACAACTTGCCATTGTTTGTTGTTGTTGTTTATAAGGAGAAGGTGCATCTTGTATCCCATGAAATCAAGATTGTAAAGGTTTTCTTACCACCCATGAAAAGCAAGCAAATATAGTGAAATTCTATATGGTGAAGTGCAGGACTAGATATATGATTGGTTAATCCGAACCAGTATAAAAATCCTGATGTTATTTACTTTACTACATTTTATTTTATTACTTACTTCTTTTTGGTTGCAGTTTGAATTGATATAGTAAATACACTTCACCTCTCTAGTTTCCAAATAGATTTAGGATCTATTAACACACTGTTGTAGACACTCCAGTTCCCAAACAATTGGTATTAGAGCACTGATTTTCAAAAATTAATCAACTGGTTTTTGAAAAGTATAAATGGAAAGTGACACTAGTAACACTTATTAATAATATTATACAAGTGCAATCTACCACTAGACCCTCTATTTGATGGCAACAATTATGCTTATTGGTCTTGTAGGATGAAATTTTATTTGCAGTCTAATGGTTTAGATATTTGGAATATTACACAAGTAAATTACATAAATCTTCAAAATGGACACTAGACCAAAAGACACAAGCACTTAATAATTCTAATGCCACAAATATTTTATTTTTCTCTTTACATAGATATGAATTTAATCGAGTGTCTATTTGTAATTCTATATATGAAATTTGGAGAACACTTAAAGTCACACATTAAGGCACTAGTAAAGTAAAATAGACAAAGATATCTGTGCTAGCTTACCACTTCCAACTCTTTCAAATGAAACCAAATGAGTCTATTTCTAATATGTATTATATATTTCAAGATATATTATATGCCTTAATATCATTAGGAAAGAAAAATTAATGAAGAAGGCCAAGTCAGAAAGATCTTGAATTCACTTCCTAGTGAATGGGATCAGAAGATGTTGGCAATCTAAAAAGCCAATGATATCAGTACTATGCAATAGAAGAATTAATTGGTAATCTAATGTCCTATGAAATAAAGTTGCAAGTTAGAAAAGAGAATCAAAAAATGAGAAGAAATCATTAGCACTTTGTGCTATGATTGACAATGATAAAATAGATGATGATACTGTTAATGGTGATATCTAGTTTATTACCAAGAAGATTAAGAAATTTTTGAAGTATTAGACCACGAAGAAACTTTGAAAAACTAACAACAATAATTCCAAAAATGGAAATGTTGTTAAATAATTCAAATGTGATAAACTCGATCATTTTAAAAGAGACTTCCCCAACTTGAAGAAACCAAAGCATATTTCAAACACTTTCAACAAGGATAGGAAACAGACATTCAATGCAACATAGGGTGATTCAGATACATCATCAAGTGATAGTGATTCAAAAACTGCCAACATGTGCTTTATGGCAATGGAGGACCAGGTATTAAATTTTAATAAAGAGATTACTAATGTTTTGAATGATATGCATCAGGAATACGAAATACAAAGGAAAAAGTACAACAATAGTTTGGAAGAAATGGATAGATTAAAAATATCTAATAAAAAGTTAAGTGAAAAAAAACATTGTCTAGAAGAAGAATTTGAAAGATTTAATGGTTATAAAAAAGAAAGGATTTAACACTTGGAAGTTTTGGAAACCTGAAAATTGACGATGAATCCTTAAAACCAGAAAATCTTTTAATGAAGTCACAGATCACTGATTTGAATAACAAAATAACGTCTCTATACGATGTTGTTCTTATCCACAGTAAAGATTTCGATAAAGTGAAAACTGATATAGATATTAACAAAGAACAATATAATCATGAAAAATTATTACCTGCATCTAAGCATAATAGGAATTAACATGAACCTGAATATATCCCTAATGCTAAATCAAAGAAAAATAGTACTCAATATACCAAGTTTGTTAAGGCTATAAAGTTCAAACCTAAACCTACAAAATTAAAGTTAAATCCTCCAATATTTTCATTAACTTATGGGTCCCAAAAAGGTTAGATAATATTGAAAAAGAAAAATATACCGATAATTATATTGATAAAGTTTATTTATCTAATAATTATATTTTTAAAGGGCATTCAAACTCTTCATGGGTTTGGCATCCCAAAACTTAAACCCATGGATCCTAAAATAAAAAGGTACGAGTGTGCATATTTTATAATTTTTTAGGTACCAAATAACAGATGCTCAAAGCATATGAACATTGGAAAAATGCGAAAAGGATTTGTTATTGGCATCGAAAAAGTCAGTAATTCTAAAACTCAACTTATTATTTTATAAAGTTTATTTCGTGTTTTTAATTTATTTAATTTCCCCTCTTGTGTTATATTTATATGTGTATACAAACTTTACATATTGTCTAGTTGTAAATTAAACAATTCTTTTTACTCTTTTTATTGATGATAGAGGGAGAGAAAAGATATAAATATACTAAACAAAATGATAGATAGAGTGCTCAAAGTTAAGTGGAGTCAAATATAAAATTATCATATTTTATCTCTCAAATATTTATATGGTTTTCATCATCAAATAAGAGGAGATTGTTAATACCCTAGGTATTGATTTTGACGAAATCAACCATATAAACATTACTACTAACTTATTTCTGAGTTGTGCACTTATATAAGATATATTATGAAGACATTTATAGAGATAAACTAGAACACAAAAGAAGAACTATTGAAAAAGCTTAATCAAAGAAATAGTGGAAGGATAATAAGAACAACTGAAGACCAAATCCTTTTAAAGCAGAAAGCTGAAGAAAAGAGGTGTTTGACTGAAGAGGAGTTGGTTGAACCTTAGAATATCTTGTTAAAGATCCAATGGTAATTATACTTGAAGACAATTAGCCATTGACCTCAATTGAATCACCAAAATCCACAAATATAAGGTAATTTGAAATGCTGAAGATTTGAAAAACTTATAAATGTTGCAAAACACATATATGTATTGCTATGTCGACATATAACGGATTTTAAAATTTCAACTTTCAAACGAAGAGTTATTTCCCTCAATTCCTTCACTATTTAAAGGGTTCTTGAAATGAATTTTAACATCAATTTTTCTTATTTTCTTCTACTCCTTTTCTTCATATATTTGCACTACAAATCCATTGAATACTTTCCAATTATTCTTGCAAATCCACTCTCTTTCACTCCAGTTCTTCGTTGATTTGCAAGCCACACAATATTAGAGAGTTGTCCTTGAATTCACATCATTTTCTCTCTGATTTCATCTTATTTCCTCAAAGAATTCAAAGATATATTGTCATTGGAGGTCTATAGGATCATCGTACCAAATCTGCAAGAATCTAAATTGAGGATAAGACTACTTGCCACTGTTTGTTGTTGCTGATAAGGAGAAGGTGTATCTTGTAGCATGTGACATCAAGATTGTAATGGTTTTCTTTCCATCCTTGGAAAGCAAGCGATTATAGTGAAATTCTACACGGGGAAGTGCAGGACTTGATGTAGGATTGGTTAATCCGAACTAGTATAAAAATCCTGGTGTTATTTACTTTACTACATTTAATTTTATTACTTACTTCAATCTGATTGCCATTTGAAAAGAAATAGTAAATACACTTCACCTCTCTAGTATCTCTGTAACGACCCAAAAATCCGTACCAATTTGAGCTGATAATATCCTACACATTCAACTCAAAGTGCACGAAAATTCAGATCATTAATAGAAAGAAATAAGAGGATGAGAAAGATAAGATAGAACTAATAGAATAGAATAAGAAGAACACAACTGAGCAGGATCAGAGTAAACATGAATCTCACAGCGGAACAAATAAAATATATTATATAACATAACATTGAAATACAAATCTGTATTGTATATTCATACCATTATCAGAGTACAATACATCATATCACAGTGGAAATAATCTCCAACTAACTAATGGCGAAGCCTTATGTTTCCAGCTCCTCCAAGTGAATCTGCAAAGCCTGAAACACTTGACTTCCCGTACAAATTTGGGCACCCAAGAGTTTAGGTAAAACAAATAAAATAAACTCTGGGTCAGTAATGGGACTGGTGTGAGTAAATTCCAACCATACGGTTTAACTTTGAAAATCCTTTTGAAACCAAAAAGATAATAGTAAGACCAGCCCACACATAAACATGGACGGTTTTTACCTTACTATAACCCAAAACATTTTGATATCAAAATCCAGTGATATTATAATAATGTCTAATCAAGTAAATAACCAAATAGTAGAACGCTTGCATCTCACGCTCTACATACATAGTATAAAATCAAAAACCGCAGGGCGCTTATTGGAGATTGGATTCCAACTATGACAAGGTATGGGACCACCTGCCGATAGTGTACCTCTAGAGGCAAATACACTGGGCTCAACAAGAATGTAACACCCCACATCTGTTAAGGTCACTCACAAAGGAATGCCTTAACTCCAATGGAGTATTATGTTTGATTGGTTAAGTGTGGTTTATTAACTTAACCCTGTTCGTCTATCTGGTTACTTTGGTTAAGAATTTTCTTGTTAACTTAACCTCACCCACTAGTCATATTATAATGGTTAAGTGTTATCAACTTATTCAAGTTAACTAAACCACCCGTTTGTCCAGTTATGTTGGTTAAGTGTTACTACTTAACCGCAACCACTTGTCTAATTAACCCATTGTATTGGTAAAGTGTTCTCATTAACTTAACCTCACTCTCTAGTCCAGTTTAGTCATGTTATAATGGTTAAATAATTGCTTAACCTTACCCACCAATTTAGTTAACATGTCGAAATTGGTTAAGTGTTCTAGTTAACTTAACCCTACCAATCCTAGCTCAGCTCTAATTGTCTTATTAGAGCCCCAACCTCTCACATTAGACAGATATTGTTGTGGCGGCCTGTGTGTCGGTCGGGTCCGGGCAGTCTTACGCCACAACTCAGTCTAACCTCGGGTCTTTATTGGGCCAATGATTAGCCTCCCACATTGGATAGGTATTGTTGTGATTACTGGACAGCCGGGCGGGTCCGGGCAAGTTTACATCACAACTCAATCCAACATCGTGCTAAGCATATTCGTATTTTCTAATTTACATTAATTATGTAAATAATTCAAATTCAAATTACTACCCAATTTTTTTCCAATCAATCTCATTAATTTAGGTATATAATTAATACCATTTTATGCCATAAATCACTTATGTCATTAATGACTAATTTATGGCAAGTTTCCTAAAAATTACCAATTATCTTTATGTCCATAATTTACATTAATCAACATTTACTATTATGGCCCACCTTCCCTTTAATGTTTATAATTTTTGGTATGTAAATCATACCAAATTAAATGTCACTAACCATGATTATGCTAAACACAACAATTACATGTTAATTAACATACGCCCACATTCCAAATTACATGCCCATTAATATATGTACCCAATTCTAGTTGGTTTACATATGTCTAATTCTTGCCTGTTTACATGTATGCCAAGTTTATGCCAATTTACACATATCAAGTTCTATCCAAATTACACATATATCAAGATCCATGCCAAATTTCATATGCAAATTTATATATGCCTAATCCTAGACAATTTACATATATACCAAGTTTCATGCCTTTTTACATATGTCAAGATTCAGAGTTTACATTTTTACAAAGCAATGCCCAATTTACATAGGTCAAATTTTAGCCAAGTTATACATATCAATATTCTTTCCTTATTTTTCATAGGTCAAGTTTCATACCAAACTACATGTATTCCATGTTTACCCCAATTTACCCAAGCTAGCGAACTTTAATTATAACGATAATACCCAATTTCATGTTAATGACAATAATACCCAAATATCCAGTTTTCATATTATGCCTTCGATTCTATCAAACACATATATCCAACAAGACAATATCCCAATATTTCCCCCGTATTCAATCGAACGCAAATCGCAGTTTAGGCCTAGGTCCGAAATTGACCTAGGTTCATCAAAAGAAAATAAATAGGGGAAAGGTAGAATTTTGCATCAAAACAAGATCGGAGAGAAAAACATCATCACAGGCATATTAAGATTACAACTGGATAATAATATCAACATGAATCAAGAAAATTGATTTACAACAGGCTGAATAGATCATGAACTTAGCATGAGAGTAAAGATAGAAAAGTCCAAAGATCAAGATTCAAGAAGAAACAGAAATAGATCTGAATCGATACACATACTTAAATCCAAATCCACTTTATTTCATGGCCACATTATAATTAAATATTTATACCTGAAAATAACTAGAACTTACAGAGAACGGCTAATGAATTAAGAAGTGAATTTGTCTTAGAAAGTTGCAGTGTCATTGATCTATCCCCTTGAATTTGTTGTAGAAGCATTGATCTTTGATTTGATTTGAGTTTGGACGCTTAAGCTTTAATTTGGAGACGGCGGCCATGGCTCAAGAGAGATTCCAGCAGCATTTAGGTGTCATATGAATTTGTGTGAGTTGGGCTAGGTCTAGGTGTTATTTTAAAGGTGTAGCACTTCATTTCAGCCATCGGATTAACCCTAAAACCCATCTGGATCATCAAAACTCGTCCCGGGCCTGAAAAATGGGTTCTGGACCACCCCAGGCCGACCAGGTTGACCTGTACAGGGGGGAGTCGACACTACAATCGACACAGGGGGGGCAGGTCGACTTACATGTCGACACTACAGTCGACACGGGTAGTCTGCCAAAAAGTCTGTTGAAATCTTGTTTTGGCCATATCTTGGTCATACGGACTCCGATTTTCGAAAACTCGGACTCTATTTCGCATATTTTTCCGAGAGGAACGCAATGGTGATGTCCATTTTACCTAATTCCTGATTCTTGAATTAGTTATCCTTATTTTACTATCTTTTCCGTTACATACGCCGTTATCGAACTAATTTTTCTTCTCTTCCTTGTATTAATTAATTCTCCTTATGCATTACCATTATTTACCTATCATAAGCATATTTTCATATATTTTATTTCATTTTTAATTATATTAAAAAATATACGGGGTGTTACATTCTCCCCTCCTTAAAGGATTTCGTCCCCGAAATCTTCAAGTTAAGAAGAATGTGTCCTACCATCCATCATCCATCTACTCAATCGTCAATCATAGTCATTCATTGTCCTTAAGATATTTCTAATGCTGTATGAACATAAGCAATAAGTGTGTGTATATGTTCCTTGTCTAATGCAAATGATCAGGCCTGATTGATCTTCTAGATGCAAAATATGTTTAGTGCCATGAGTCCAACATGTATGCAAATAGTCCTAGTCACATAAAGACTATATGTGTGCACAAACATCCATCCATATGCAACATCCACATGATAACATATTCAATTTCATCCACAAATAGGTGTAAACACTCATGCATATGCAATATGAAAGGTGATTGAGCCGATCTAGTGCCTAATGTGTAAATGCATCCACGAGCAACCACTAGCAACCACTTGCAACCACTTGCAACCATCAATCATAACATGTCTCAAACACATGTTTACACCCAATTGTTCCTATCTAAAGGTATAGTCGAATGATAGAAGCAAGTAAAAACTTTGTGCCCATTAGGCAATGTCAAAACTGGAAACCTATGCCACCTATATCCTGATTAGGAGAAGAACTCCCTAAGCATCAACCCCGAAGACCGAAGTCAACATTAGACTGACACCCAAAGAATTACTCAACCCAACCAATATATATATGTTTCTAGGAAACTAAGCATGATGGACTCCTATTAGGTCACAAGGAAACCCCTTCCTAAGACCAACCCGTATCCTATAAAACCCAAAAAGTTTAGTCAACCCAACGAACACCCTCAAGCCCCAACATGTGTTACTAACAGATGAGTCATACTCCCTATGTGGTTTGCAACAGAAATTGGATTGAGAATGGGACCGAGAGGATATACACAAAAGATAGCATGCAAGTAAGCTCTACAGGAAGAGAGGAATCAAGGATATACTCTTAAGAAGATATATGATGCATGAATCTAGTCTTCAATCTTCTAAGTCGCATTTCCTTGAGCGGATTTCGAATTACCAATAAATGTGTCAAGAGATTCTAGGTAACAAATCATGATAGAACCCTAAAGGTTACATGCGACTTCGAGGGTATTACTGAGGCAAGTTAAGAGTCTAACTACCCCATTTTTTTCAAAACCGAGAAGGTCACCCTTACTGGATAACCACTCCATTTCCAGAATCAACCCATTGCCCAAAACATATACATTACTTCTAGACTCAACACTTAGCATAGACATTCTCAAATCCAAACAAGTCATGAATAAATGAGCCGATTTCCCCAACAGGACTTGAGACAAAAATGGGATCCTCTACTATGCTAGTACTAAGGTGTAGAGCTTCAACTTTCGAAGCAGAATTAAAAGGATGCGATGTACAAAAACAAAGTTCTAGTGGGATGATAGAAAGGAAAAGCTAAACTTTTAACAGAAACGTTACCACTCTCTTAGGTACGCTAGTAGTGAGAGCATTCAATTGCCCTCTCACGATCTTGTCCCTTGCCCTTGTCCTATAATACTTAACTACATGTCCCTTCTCACTAAGGATACTCTCTCTTGTCATGGGTTTTACTATTCTTTCACTTTGGTCTCTTTCCTCTCGCCTTTTTCTCCTTCGTGGATTAAGCTATAACTACTAGTTTCTTGTTCTTACTGTCCTCATATAGTTTGTTGACAAGTCTCTCGAAGCTACCTCCAACGCACGGCACTCTACCAACTTGAAATAAGATTAGACGCAGATGGAACTGCTACGGCTACAGATGGAGGTTGGGCACTCCTTTGCCCTCCGACCTGTGTCGGATGCCTACGAAACTATGGTGAAAAGAGAGAGAAGAGATTTCAAGAGAGAATCAAAAGACAGTGCATATGGCTTTGGGGAATATGCCTTTTAATAAAAACAAAGTTTTCTTGAAAATTTGCTTCTTTGTAAATGTTTTGAAAATAATTTCAGAAGGTTTTTGAAAATTGCCCAGTCTGGTAACCTTCTGCTCTGATACCAAATGTAACACCCCACATCTGTTAAGGTCACTCACAAAGGGAATGCCTTAACTTCAATGGAGTATTATGTTTGATTGGTAAAGTGTGGTTTATTAACTTAACCCCGTTCGTCTATCTAGTTACATTGGTTAAGTGTTTTCTTGTTAACTTAACCCACCCACTAGTCATATTATAATGGTTAAGTGTCATCAACTTATTCAAGTTAACCTAACCCACCTGTTTGTCCTGTTATGTTGGTTAAGTTTTACAACTTGACCGCAACCACTTGTCTAATTAACCTATTGTATTGGTTAAGTGTTCTCATTAACTTAACCTCAATCTCTAGTCCAGTTTAATCATGTTATATTGGTTAAACATTTGCTTAACCTTACCCACCAATTTAGTTAGCATGTTGAAATTGGTTAAGTGTTCTAGTTAACTTAACCCTACCAATTCTAGCTCAGCTCTAATTGTCTTATTAGAGCCCCAACCTCTCACATTAGACAGATATTGTTGTGGCTGCCTGTGTGCCGGTCGGGTCCGGGCAGTCTTACGCCACAACTCAGTCTAACCTCGGGTCTTTATTGGGACCAATGCTTAGCCTCCCACATTGGATAGGTATTGTTGTGATTACTGGACAGCCGGGCGGGTCCGGGCAAGTTTACATCACAACTCAATCCAACCTCGTGCTAAGCATATTCGTATTTTCTAATTTACATTAATTATGTAAATTATTCAAATTCAAATTACTGCCCAATTTGTTTCCAATCAATCTCATTAATTTAGGTATATAATTAATACCATTTTATGCCATAAATCACTTATGTGATTAATGACTAATTTATGGCAAGTTTCCTAAAAATTACCAATTATCTTTATGTCCATAATTTACATTAATCAACATTTACTATTATGGCCCACCTTCCCTTTAAATCATGTTTATAATTTTTGGTATGTAAATCATACCAAATTAAATGTCACTAACCATGATTATGCTAAACACGACAATTACATGTTAATTAACATACGCCCACATTCCAAATTACATGCCCATTAATATATGTACCCAATTCTAGTTGGTTTACATATGTCTAATTCTTGCCTGTTTACATGTATGCCAAGTTTATGCCAATTTACACATATCAAGTTCTAGCCAAATTACACATATATCAAGATCCATGCCAAATTTCATATGCCAATTTATATATGCCTAATCCAGGACAATTTACATATATACCAAGTTTCATGCCTTTTTACATATGTCAAGATTCAAAGTTTACATGTTTACAAAGCTATGCCCAATTTACATAGGTCAAATTTAATCCAAGTTATACATATCAATATTCTTGCCATATTTTTCATAGGTCAAGTTTCATACCAAACTACATGTATTCCATGTTTACCCCAATTTACCCAAGCTAGCGAACTTTAATTATAACGATAATACCCAATTTCATGTTAATGGCAATAATACCCAAATATCCAGTTTTCATATTATGCCTTCGATTCTATCAAACACATATATCCAACAAGACAATATCCCAATATTTTCCCCCGTATTCAATCGCATGCAAATCGCAGTTTAGGCCTAGGTCCGAAATTGACCTAGGTTCATCAAAAGAAAATAGGGGAAAGGTAGAATTTTGCATCAAAACAAGATCGGAGAGAAAAACATCATCACAGGCATATTAAGATTACAACTGGATAATAATATCAACATGAATCAAGAAAATTGATTTACAACAGGCTGAATAGATCATGAACTTAGCACGAGAGTAAAGATAGAAAAGTCCAAAGATCAAGATTCAAGAAGAAACAGAAATAGATCTGAATCGATACACATACTTAAATCCAAATCCACTTTATTTCATGGCCACATTATAATTAAATATTTAAACCTGAAAATAACTAGAACTTACAGAGAACGGCTAATGAATTAAGAAGTGAATTTGTCTTAGAAAGTTGCAGTGTCATTGATCTATCCCCTTGAATTTGTTGTAGAAGCATTGATCTTTGATTTGATTTGAGTTTGGACGCTTAAGCTTTAATTTGGAGATGGAGGCCATGGCTCAAGAGAGATGCCGGCAGCATTTAGGTGTCATATGAATTTGTGTGAGTTAGGCTAGGTCTAGGTGTTATTTTATAGGTGTAGCACTTCATTTCAGCAATTGGATTAACCCTAAAACCCATCCGGATCATCAAAACTCGTCCCGGGCCTGAAAAATGGGTTCTGGACCACCCCAGGCCGACCAGGTCGACCTGTACAGGGGGGAGTCGACACTACAGTCAACACAGGGGGGGGGGGGGGGCAGGTCGACTTGGGTGTCGACATGGGTAGTCTGCCAAAAAGTCTACTGAAATATTGTTTTGGCCATATCTTGGTCATACGGACTCCGATTTTTGGAAACTTGGACTCTATTCCGCGTATTTTTCCGAGAGGAACGCAATGTAGATGTCCATTTTACCTAATTCCTGATTCTTGAATTAGTTATCCTTATTTTACTATCTTTTCCGTTACATATGTCGTTATCGAACTAATTTTTCTTCTCTTCCATGTATTAATTAATTCTCCTTATGCATCACCATTATTTACCTATCATAAGAATATTTTCATATATTTTATTTCATTTTTAATTATATTAAAAAAAATACGGGGTGTTACAAAGAACGTCTTGCAACCCGGCCCACACATGACCGACCACTCATTTCGCTTGAGTGTATCGAATGTATATCACCAACGGTTGGGCTCAAACCACCATTTCCCGAATGGGCAGAATCGATAGAGTAAGAACAAAAGGAATTTCTCTAGATAGGTGATTATACACCCTAATGGGAGTGACCCACATAGCCATGCTGCCTGCCCGATTTTTGTCATTTCCCAGTTGTGAGGCTTGAAGCTACATCTATTTTTAGAACATCTGACCACCATACACTTTGAATGCCACATCGTCAAACCCATTAAATCACTAGTTTACTTCCCAAAAATATTACGAGTATAAAAGCTAAGAGAAACGAATTTCTCTACCACCAGACGTAATACCTTGAAAAGATCGTCTTATGTGACTGTTAGGAATACTCTGTCAGTCATTCGTCCATACAAGTTGTCCTGGGTTTGGACAAACATAACAGCTCTTTGAATTTCACTCCGTCTTCAAATGTCATCAGCATAATCAAATTCACAGCGCTTATGCCTATACGGAGTGGTTTCAGATAATATATCCAGTCGGTCTCTCCGTATTGACAATGATGGTCAAAACACTTCAATAGTCAGTTATTTAGCTATCGAAGTAAAAACAAACTTCTATTCAAATTGTACAACTTATCATTGCAAGATCAATGACCTTTTTTATTTAACATTAATTTCTATTATTCGAATTCCCATATCTTACCCAATATTTCTCAACCCAGTCTTAGCACTTTCACACTTCTTATAATTCATTTACACTTCTTCGGGGAAAACATAATTATTTTCTTATCACTCGAGATGAGTGAATTTCAAACCTTTTTAATGAATAGTGTTATATATAATAATCATGTTAAGCTTGGTTAACAACTTTAATTTATCGTTATAGTAAAAACTTGCAATACGTTGTGGTATTCCCCTTTTAATTAATCTCGACATCACAGTCACGCTTAAACCGGGTCAACAACGTTATTTTATCGCTATAGTTTTAAGACTTGCAATGCGCTGCTATATTCCACTTTATACTAATCTCGACGTCTCTTTCCGTTACAAAAAGCTTGACATCTCTTTCCGTTACAAAAATCTTGACATCTCTTTCCGTTACAAAAAATCTTGACATCTCTTTCCATTACAAACAGATACCATCCCTCGATAATAGTGAAGCCGTTCAAGCTGGGGTATTTTAATTACCTCTCAGACCGTGATTGACAACGTTCTTATCTTAGAATAGATATAAGTTCGTAACTCTAACCTCTTATACTTTATAATCCGTCAGATCGTACTTCTGCTTTATTTTAAATATGGTTTTATAACGCCGTATTCTTATTTTCAAAACTCGGTTGTTTCTAATTATCTATCTTAAACATTAACTTTCCGTTTCATCTTCTTTATACGATTCTATTTGTTACTTCTTTACCAAAACACATTTACGGTCAACCTTTAGTCGTTTTACTTTTATCTTGAATTGTTATACTTAATTCAAGTCACATACCATTACAACTCCATGCCATATTAAATTAAATCCATTAAAGAAACAATTACTTTATAAAAATTAAATAATAATTATGCATTGCTAAAGTAAAAAAAAATATTTCTTTATTATCCAAAAAGATTTACTGATAGGATAATTTACAACTTTTATCTCCTTATCACTTTATATAGAATATCTAAAACAATCGTTCACATTCACTTATAAAAGTAACTACAAAGTATTAATTTATAATAGAACTTCTATTATAATTTTAAAACTTCACCTCAATTATAAAAATATAATTTTTATAAATTTAACCTCGTTGGTTCGTCTGATGACAATTCAACGTCTTAACAAAAGATGAATTTGCGGTCGTCTGCTGCCATTTTCTTAATCGATCCCGTCTATTGATTAAATCAAAACCATTGTTGAATTTCCATTCAATATCAATATCACACAGGGTTTAAATGTCATTTGGGCTCAAACAGTGCATATATAAAACAAACGGTACATATAAATATTGAGGAATCCGGTTGAGTTCCTCCAACCGGTTTCCTGCATCACCAATGTTAGTCAAATCAGTATCCAACCAATGATGTATACATATGTAACGATGCTTATCTATTTTAACCAATTTAACTGTAATTTACCTAACCGACCATCAAATAGCATTCAACCAATATTTAAAATATATTTATAATATTTTAAAAAGAAATCAGATTTAGTGAATTTACTCACCTTGGCGCGTTAACCGTTAAATAACGATTTGCGTTGGTTGATTATACCGGACGTTCAATTCTGCCATAATTTCAAATGTGCTCCCAAATTATACCGGACTAGCTCGCCAGCGTAGTATTATTTGATATGATTCCATCGTGAGAAACCATTCAAGAATCAAATCAACTCGGCCCGAAACCCAACTTTAAAAGCACGCCCGTTTCTCCTACCCGATCCACTTTCATTTGAACGGTTTCTTCTTTATAAAAACATCCCGTTCTCCAAATATACTTCACCAACATTCCACCATTCCCGACTAAAGAATGCCACTCAGCTGCCATGTAAGATCCCGGCAACCTCACGCCACCATCACTCATCGGTACCACTCGCAAACCTCCTTTATGTGAACTCCTAGCGTCAAATGCCACTGCCACTTCTCAGTAGAATAACCGCCATTTAAACACTTCGTACCCACTTTTCTTCACCTCCTGTTAAAACGTGAAACTCTATATGTTCATACTATTAACTAATCTTCAAACCCCTCCCATCCAGCAACTTGCCTCCACGCTTTCCACATGGTCCAACAACAAACAATCCGCTAACATGAAATGCCACCTCGTATCAGTACTGCACTTGAACCTGAACATGAAAACTCCAGAAAATAGAACCCCATCTCACTATTTTGAACGCAACCTACTGAAGACTCTCCACCCTTTCAAAGCTTCTTGTGCTTCTCGCAACCATAAACCATTATTGTTCCCAATATCCTCATGTAACATTCGAATACCCCATGTCTGCCACATCAGAACATGCTCACGCACCCATCCTCAACTTACAGTTCCACACACAACAGCTTTACAGCCATCCTATCCATTCATAAACTCGTCCTCACCAACTAGTGTAGTCCACAAAACAAAAACTAACGTTCCTCCTGTACGTAGCATCAAGAACTTCATTTCACCAACGTTCATTACTTACTACTTCATCCCTTTAACCTGTAGCCTCTCCTCAACACATGCGGTACCCATCTACAACTGCATTCACCCCCCAAGGAATTTGAAACACACGCTACCCTTGCCATTTCGTTTTTGTACCAATTGACAACATATAATTTTTCTTAACTGACAATCCAATTTTGCCACTTCACAAAGCTCACCCTCCACCTTCACGTTCAGATCCCACCTCATGCCATTAATTCGACCCCAAAACAGACCCTAGCGTCAAAGAAACAATACAGAACGAGCTACTCCACGTACCGCACCCTCTTATATATAGATAGAAATGCGAGATCAATATAAGGATTTTAAATATATAATTTCTTTGATTTTAACAAGATTATAAATCTTGTTTTATTTTCATTTTCCCTGAGGCTTACCGGTTTGAAGCTTACTGAAACAAATGAGGGGCTCGTGTATTTATAGCGGATAAACAACTTGGGCATCACGTATTTACTATAGCTGATAATGCAAGTGACAACTCAAGGTAGGAACCCAGAAGTTAGGATAACACGTTGAAAAGGGTGTAGGGTAACTAGCTGCCATGAGGTTTCAGTTCGTAGGGTGAGGTTGCTTCATTTACTGTATACTTGAATAGATGGTGTATGATCCTTCACGGTAAAGCAAATAAAATATTATATATTTTAGTAGCTTATCGGATTTGATTTAAAAATACAAATTGTGTGATGTTTACAGACGTGAAAGGAGAAACTGCACATGTTGGCTTTTAAGCTTAGGATGAGTTGTCCATTCTCTTAGCAAATCATAGTACTGCATTGAGTTGTCTTCGATGATTTAGGCTAGAATAAGACTTTAGTAATACACGCAAGCGTAAATTTGATGAGATAGGTAGGATATTTTGTAAAGATTTGGGGTTTCATTTTCTTGTTTGTACGATTTCTTTGAGGTATGTCGGTGGAAAGAATACATGGCTGGGATTTTAGTGATGTATTATTAAATAGCATTTATCTGGAAACTTAAGTGCTAAGTCTTTCCCATAGGCTTGTACGAATCATAGGGGATGGGTTCAAAGATATAGTTGTGGTGATTTAATTTAACAGCTGGTAATTCATAGAGTAGGGTTTTCAGATTAGGAGTATGGTCATCACGAATGTATAGGATTACTGAATGGGACACAATACGGTAGGGGGATGGTCTGCGTGAAACCTATTGAAGTGAAAGGAAAGCAGTCTCTCTATTTGCCGTTTAATATAAAGAAGATTTTGAAAATCTAGATGGAAAAATGTTTTAGTTGCACAATTTCCATCCAATTAATTTGCATGAAGATCCTTCATCATATTTAATATTAAAGCCTTATCCAATAGAAGTTGTAGGGTTTTAAGTTTTTAAGTTATCGAGTTTAGCTCACTTTGCTACGTAGAATATTATTCACATACGAGGTGCTACGGCCATAGATAAAAATACGGTCGTGTCCAGCGAGGTGCCACGATCCCAAAAATATAATAATGCCGGTAGGTTGACTCATATTTTGAAATCCCAAAATATTGATATAGGTTGCAAAATACTCCAAATAAAAAGTTGCGTATTAAATTAATTAAAAATTACAGTAAAATCCTAAAAATTAAATTATCACTACGTCTCAAAAGAACTTTGTCTAAATTCGAATCCGATGTCTAGTTATATCGAATAAACCGTTTTGGTCGATAAACGATTTCATGGCTACTTTCTGAAAATTTTATTTGGACATTTCTTGCAATATATAATCCGAAATCTCTATTTTTCACTTTTGTTAGAAAGATATAGCTCAATGGATTTGAACGCTTCTTGTTTCGTAGAAATCCGGTTTATAACGGGTCCTATACACTCAGTTGAAGTTCAGAACATTAAATTACGAACTGCCGCGATATTACGAGCTCGATTATATTTAATATATATATATATATTTATACGTTCAACTTCATTTTAATCTACTTATATTACGAACTCAATATTTATACAGATTTAAATATTCAAATTTAAACCGATAAAAATGCGGGACGTTACATTCCTTCCCCCTTAAAATAATTTCGTCCTCGAAATTGCTAAGGTAGGAAACTGCTACAATCTCTATTATAAACAGGTTAAAAATATTTTATTCAATTTCTTAAATTCAATTTTCAACAGAACCGATTAATTCCAATTAAATATTAATTTCTTCTTATTTACGAATACTTTCAGAAATTCTGAAAATTTTCTAATACCTAAAATTTCCGAGTAATTTTGCCAGCATTTCTTCTGTACGGCTATATCGGCACAACTACAACTCGCCTTTATTGACCTTCTCCAACCCAATCATTTGCTTAAACTCAAGCCAAATTTCATTTCAAATTCCAATTCCGATCTCAATCCCAATTTCTTTCTCAATAATCTAATTCCATAGTCAAGCTTTGTTCCATTCCAAATCTTAATTCACAACTCAACTACTTTGCCAAGTCAAATCCTTATTCCAGTACGATTTCCGCTTACTTGGCTTCAATTCAACTTCAATTTTATTTGACTTAGTTAAATTTTTATTTATTTACTTCGTAAGTAAATTTTAAATTTCAGAATTCAAATTCCTGGAGTTTTTATTTCAAATGAGTTTGAAATCATATACATAACACATCAATTCAAAACATTTGAATTTCCAAACAACTTATTTCAAAACAAAATCTTTGGTAGTAATACGTCACTTAGAGACTCGAAAAATGAACACCGATGATGTCTGGATCATCATCCGAACTTATTTTCCAGTGATCAAAGTGAGTTCAATACCGTATTACTTTTCAAAATTCATTTTAAAACACTTCCATTTTGAGACAAACTTCAAAATATCTTTAATAGTACTTGGAAAATATTTTAAAATCTCCCCAGGATTTTAGAATTTCCAAACATACAGTTCATATCCATTTACACATATTTTTCCAAATTTCTAGAGTTTTAATTCCATTCTGGTTTTAAATTCAGATTCAGTTCATCTGATTTTGCATATTATACTTATATAACATTTCAATTGGTTATTTGTATAACCAACTCAATTATAAATCTTCTTCGATCATAATAATGATCACACATCCAATATACTATAATCTCAAGATATATACTTTTTTTTATATCAAAATATAATTTGGGTAAAATTATTTCATTTACCCAGCTTTTTAAAACAATACTATGTCGAATTCCTCTATCCGAGCGTTTATAAATCCCTATCGTCCCTGTTAGCTAAACGCGTCGATCTGGAATTTATATACCACTCAACAGATCACTCAACACAATATAAAATAGTCTTTATACAAATTTACAAATACGCGCTCATATATAAACACTCAAACTCAATCTAGAGTATTACTAACTCCATCTCTATTGAGCTACGCCACAGAGCCAAGGTAATCACTTAACCTTATGCTCTGATACCAACTGTAACGACCTAAAAATCCGTACCAATTTGAGCTGATAATATCCTACACATTCAACTCAAAGTGCACGAAAATTCAGATCATTAATAGAAAGAAATAAGAGGATGAGAAAGATAAGATAGAACTAATAGAATAGAAGAAGAAGAACACAACTGAGCAGGATCAGAGTAAACATGAATCTCATAGCGGAACGAATAAAATATATTATATAACATAACATTGAAATACAAATCTGTATTGTATATTCATACCATTATCAGAGTACAATACATCATATCACAGTGCAAATAATCTCTGACTAACTAATGCTGAAGCCTTCTATTTCCAGCTCCTCCAAGTGAATCTGCAAAGCCTGAAACACTTGACTGCCTGTACAAATTTGGGCATCCAAGAGTATAGGGAAAACAAACAAAATAAACTCTGGGTCAGTCATGGGACTGGTGTGAGTAAATTCCAACCAAACAGTTTAACTTTGAAAATCCTTTTAAAACCAAAAAGATAATAGTAAGACCAGTCCACACATAAACATGGACGGTTTTTACCTTACTATAACCCAAAACACTTTGATATCAAAATCCAGTGATATTATAATAATGTCTAATCAAGTAAATAACCAAATAGTAGAACGCTTGCATCTCATGCTCTACATACATAGTACAAAATCAAAAACCGCAGGGCGCTTATTGGAGATTGGATTCCAACTATGACAAGGTATGGGACCACCTGCCGATAGTGTACCTCTAGAGGCAAATACACTAGGTTCAACAAGAACGTCTTGCAACCCGGCCCACACATGACCGACCACTCATTTCGCTTGTGTTTATCGAATGTATATCACCAACGGTTGGGCTCAAACCACCGTTTCCCGAATGGGCAGAATCGATAGAGTAAGAACAAAAGGAATTTCTCTAGATATGTGATTATACACCCTAATGGGAGCGACCCACATAGCCATGCTGCCTGGCCGATTTTTGTCATTTCTCGGTTGTGAGGCTTGAAGCTACGTCTATCTTTAAGAACATCTGACCACCCTACACTTTGAATGCCACATCGTCAAACCCATCAAATCACTAGTTGATCTTCCCAAAAATATTACGGGTATAAAAGCTAAGAGAAACGAATTTCTCCGCCACCAGACGTAATTCCTTGAAAAGATCGTCTTATGTGACTGTTAGGAATACTCTGTCAGACATTCGTCCATACAAGTTGTCCTGGGTCTGGACAAACATAAGGAGTGGTTTCAGATAATACATCCAACCGGTCTCTCCGTATTGACAATGATGGTCAAAACACTTCAATAGTCGGTTATTTAGCTATCGAAGTAAAAACAAACATCTATTCAAATTGTACAACTAATCATTGCAAGATCAATGACCCTTTTTATTTAACATTAATTTCTATTATTCGAATTCCCATATCTTACCCAATATTTCTCAACCCCATCTTAGCACTTTCACACTTCTTATAATTCATTTACACTTCTTCGGGTAAAACATAATTATTTTCTTATCACTCGAGATGAGTGAATTTCAAACCTTTTTAATGAATAGTGTTATATATAATAATCACGTTAAGCTTGGTTAACAACGTTAATTATAGTAAAAACTTGCAATACGTTGTGGTACTCCCCTTTTAATTAATCTCGACATCACAATCACGCTTAAACCGGGTCAACAGCGTTATTTTATCGCTATTGTTCTAAGACTTGCAATGCGCTGCTATATTCCACTTTATACTAATCTCGACGTCTCTTTCCATTACAAAAAGCTTGACATCTCTTTCCATTACAAAAATCTTGACATCTCTTTCCGTTACAAAAAATCTTGACATCTCTTTCCATTACAAACAAATACCATCCCTCGATAATAGTGAAGCTGTTCAAGTTGGGGTATTTTAATTACCTCTCAAACCGTGATCGACAACGTTCTTATCTTAGAATAGATATAAGTTCGTAACTCTAACCTCTTATACTTTATAATCCGTCAGATCGTACTTCTGCTTTATTTTAAATATGGTTTTATAACGCCGTATTCTTATTTTGAAAACTCGGTTGTTTATAATTATCTGTCTTAAACATTAACTTTCCGTTTCATCTTCTTTATACGATTCTATTTGTAACTTCTTTACCAAAACACATTTACGGTCTACGTTTAGTCGTTTTACTTTTATCTTGAATTGTTATACTTAATTCAAGTCACATACCATTACAACTCCATGCCATCTTAAATGAAATCCATTTAAGAAACAATTACTTTTTAAAAATTAAATAGTAATTATGCATTGCTGAAGTAAAACAATTTATTTCTTTATTATCCAAAAAGATTTACTCATATGATAATTTACAACTTTTATCTCCTTATCACTTTATATAGAATGTCTAAAACAATCGTTCACATTCAATTTATAAAAGTAACTACAAAGTATTAATTTATAATAGAACTTATACTATAATTTTAAAACTTCACCTCAATTATAAAAATATAATTTTTATAAATTTAACCTCGTTGGTTCGTCTGATGACAATTCAACGTCTTAACAAAAGATGAATTTACGGTCGTCTGCTGCCATTTTCTTAATCGATCCCGTCTATTGATTAAATCAAAACCATTGTTGAATTTCCATTCAATATCAATATCACACAGGGTTTAAATGTCATTTGGGCTCAAACAGTGCATATATAAAACAAACGGTACATATAAATATTGAGGAATCCGGTTGGGTTCCTCCAACCGGTTTCCTGCATTCACCAATGTTAGTCAAATCAGTATCCAACCAATGATGTATACATATGTAACGATGCATATCTATTTTAACCAATTTAACTGTAATTTACCTAACCGACCATCAGATACCATTCAACCAATATTTAAAATATAGTTATAATATTTTAAAAAGAAATCAGATTTATTGAATTTACTCACCTTGGCACGTTAACCGTTAAATAACGATTTGCCTCAGTTGATTATACCGGACGTTCAATTCTGCCATAATTTCAAATGTGCTCCCAAATTATACCGGACTAGCTCGCCAGCGTAGTATTATTTAATATGATTCCATCGTGACAAACCATTCAAGATTCAAAACAACTCGGCCTGAAACCCAACTTTAAAAGCACGCCCGCTTCTCCTACCCGATCCACTTTCATTTGAACGGTTTCTTCTTTATAAAAACATCCCGTTCTCCAAATATACTTCACCAACATTCCACCATTCCCTACTAAAGAATGCCACTCAGCTGCCATGTAAGACCCCGGCAACCTCACGCCACCATCACTCATCGGTGCCACTCGCAAACCTCCTTTATGTGAACTCCCAGCGTCAAATCCCACTGCCACTTCTCAGTAGAATAACCGCCATTTAAACACTTCATACCCACTTTTCTTCACCTCCTGTTAAAACGTGAAACTCTATATATTCATACTATTAACTAATCTTCAAACCCCTCCCATCCAGCAACTTGCCTCCACGCTTTCCACATGGTCCAACAACAAACAATCCGCTAACATGAAATGCCACCTCGTATCAGTACTACACTTGAACTTGAACATGAAAACTCCAGAAAATAGAACCCCATCTCACTATTTTGAACGCAACCTACTGAAGACTCTCCACCCTTTCAAAGCTTCTTGTGCTTCTCGCAACCATAAACCATTATTGTTCCCAATATCCTCATGTAACATTCGAATACCCCATGTCTGCCACATCAGAACATGCTCAAGCACCAATCCTCAACTCACAGTTCCACACACAACAGCTTTACAGCCATCCTATCCATTCACAAACTCGTCCTCACCAACTAGTGTAGTCCACAAAACAAAAACTAACGTTCCTCCTGTACGTAGCATCAAGAACTTCGTTTCACCAACATTCATTACTTACTTCTTCATCCCTTTAACCTGTAGCCTCTCCTCAACACATGCGGTACCCATCTACATCCGCATTCACCCCACAAGGAATTTGAAACACACGCTACCCTTTCCATTTCCTTTTTGTACCAATTAACAACATATAATTTTGCTTAACTGACAATCCCTTTTTGCCACTTCACAAAGCTCACACTCCACCTTCACGTTCAGATCCAACCTCATGCCATTAATTCAAACCCAAAACAGACCCTAGCATCCAAGAAGCAATACGGAACGAGTTACTCCACGTACCGCACCCTCTTATATATAGATAGAAATGCGAGATCAGTATAAGGATTTTAGATATATAATTTCTTTGATTTTAACAAGATTATAAATCTTGTTTTATTTTCATTTTCCCTAATGCTTACCGGTTTGAAGCTTGCTGAAACAAATGAGGGGCTCGTGTATTTATAGCGGATAAACAACTTGGGCATCACGTATTTACTGTACCTGATAATGCAAGTGACAACTCAAGCTAGGAACCCAGAAGTTAGGATAACACATTGAAAAGGGTGTAGGGTAACTAGATGCCATGATGTTTCAGTTCGTAGGGTGAGGTTGCTTCATTTACTGTATATTTGAAAAGATGGTGTATGATCCTTCATGGTAAAGCAAATAAAATATTATATGTTTTAGTAGCTGATCGGTTTTGATTTAAAAATACAAAGCTGTGTGATGTTTACAGACGTGAAAGGAGAAACTGCACATGTTGGCTTTTAAGCTTAGGATGAGTTATCCATTCTCTTAGCAAATCATAGTACTGCATTGAGTTGTCTTCGATGATTTAGGCTAGAATAGGACTTTAGTAATACACGCAAGCATAAATTTGATGAGATAGGTAGGACATTTTGAAAAGATTTGGGGTTTTATTTTCTTGTTTGTACGATTTCTTTGAGGTATGTCGGTGGAAAGAATACATGGCTAGGATTTTAGTGATGTATTATTAAATAGCATTTATCTAGAAACTTAAGTGCTAAGTCTTTCCCATAGGCTTGTACGAATCATAGGGGATGGGTTCAAAGATATATTTGTGGTGATTTAGTTTAACAGCTGGTAATTCGTAGAGTAGGGTTTTCAGATTAGGAGTATGGTCATCACGAATGTACATGATTACTGAATGGGACACAATAGGGTAGGGGGATGGTCTGCGTGAAACCTATTGAAGTGAAAGGAAAGCAGTCTCTCTATTTGCGGTTTAATATAAAGAAGATTTTGAAAATCTAGATGGAAAAATGTTTTAGTTGCACAATTTCCATCCAATTAATTTGCATGAAGATCCTTCATCATATTTAATATTAAAGACGTATCCAATAGAAGTTGTAGGGTTTTAAGTTTTTAAGTTATCGAGATTAGCTCACTTTGCTACATCGAATTTTGTTCACATACGTGGTTCTACGGACAGAAATAAAAATACGGTCGTGTCCAGCGAGGTGCCACGATCCCAAAAATATAATAATACCGGTAGGTTGACTCATATTTTGAAATCCCAAAATATTGATATATGGTGCAAAATACTCCAAATAAAAAGTTGCATATTAAATTAATTAAAAATTACAGTAAAATTCTAAAAATTAAATTATCACTACGTCTCAAAAGAACTTTGTCTAAATTCGAATCCGATGTCTAGTTATATCGAATAAACCGTTTTGGTCGATAAACGATTTCATGGCGACTTTCTGAAAATTTGATTTGGACATTTTTTGCAATATATAATCTGAAATCTCTATTTTTCACTTCTGTTAGAAAGATATAGCTCAATGGATTCGAACGCTTCTTATTTCGTAGAAATCTGGTTTATAACGTGTAATAACCCGGAAATTCTGAGCCAGTTTAAAATTTTTATTTGGGCAACTTCGACGAATTTTGAATATTTAAAATGGATTATTTTAAGTAATAACGACGAGAAATTTATTTTGAATATATTTAGAACGTATATATATTATATACGCCGTCGTTAGAATATAAATAATTATATATAATTATAAATAGAATTGAAGATGGCCCTGCAGTTCGATAATTCGATTTCAAACTTCAATTGAATGTACCGGGTGCAAAACAATCCGGATTTTAGTGAAACCAAAAATAATAGGATCTAATTGATGATATCTTTCCAACGAATCTGAAAAATTAAAATTTCATAACGGGAATCAAAAGGTATGTCCAATTGAAAATTCTGAATAGTCGCTATGGAATTCAGGCCCTTAAAAATAGACATTTTCCAAACGACCTCGGATTTCGACGAAACCACTTTTGTTGGATCCGCGATGTCAAGTTATTGCTAGATTTCAAATTTCATAATTTTTCGAATCAATATGTGAGCGTGGGAAAGGGAAACGCGTTGGACCAGTTTCAGTTGATTTTAATCGACTGGAAGATGGCCATTTTTCCAACGGTCTCGGAATTCGACGAAATTAGTTTTGTTAGGACCATATCGTCAATACGAAGCTAGAAAATATTTTTCGGTAATTTTTCTAGTTAGTATGTGACCGCGGTAAATTGAAATGCGCGTTCAAATTCAATATATAGAAGTATATGTTGATTTTGATGAAAACTGATTGTAACAGTCGAATCAGCTTACGATATATATCCCATTGTGTTCGGAATGGGGGTAATTAGCTATGGACAACAGGCGGTGGGCCTCGTTTAGAGGTCGTATGTAAAAGTCAACTTTTTGGTAAATTAAATTAAAAAATAATAATAATATTATCCTCTCTCCCCATATACTCTGGCCCCTCCCCCCTCTTTTCTCGTTCATTCAATCATAAAACAAAAAAAAAGATCGAAGGAGCCAAAGTCGCGCCGCCCTCCAGGCGCTCCGCCTCGTGCCGCCACCGCAACCGACGTTCCCCCCTCTCTGCCTTGATCGTCGCGACAACCCCCCCCCACTCAATCGAGTTGACCGCAGCACCACCCCCCTTTTGATCGAAGAGACCGCAAACCCCCCCAACCCTGAAGACCGTCGCCTGCTCCGCCCGCCACCACCTGCGAACTCCAGCCCTCTCCGATCCCTCTTCTCCCCCATCCACTGTAAGCTTCCATTTTTTTTTTGTTTTTTGTTAATCTATTTTAAATATTTTTGCTAGTTTAATATGATTTTTTTAGCTAATAGAAAAGATAGATTTTTCGAATAGAAAAGAATAGATTTTTCGAATAGAAAAGTTAGATTTTTCGAATAGGAAAGTTAGATTTTTCGAATAGAAAAGATTAGATTTTTCGAATAGAAAAGATTGGATTTTTAAATTAGTTAAGTTAGGATTTTTAAAATAGAAAGGGCATGGTCTTTAAAATAAAAATAGCAATATGAAAGTGAAATAAAAATATGATTTTTATATTTTTAAAGTATTAAAAATATAATCTTTACTATATAGAAGATGTAAAAATATGATTTTTGTTTATGTAGAGAATTAAAAATATAAATTTTACATGATAGGAATATTAGAAATATCATCTTTATATGTGTAGAAAAATAAAAATGTGATTTTTATAATGATATATTTGAAAAGGCGAAATCTTTATATTTTAAAAGGCGAAATCTTTATATAGAGAATAGCGAGGTAAAAATAGAATTTTTATCTATATAGTAGCGGTGTGAAAATAGAAATTTTATCCATATAGCATGATTATAAAAATGCGACTTTTATATATTGAATAGCATAGTAAAAATTCGATTTTTATATATTGAATAGCATAGTAAAAATTCGATTTTTATATACTGAATAGCAAAGTAAAAATTCGATTTTTATATATTGAATAGCAAAGTAAAAATTTGATTTTTATATATTGAATAGCATAGTAAAAATTCGATTTTTTATATATTGAATAGCAAAGTAAAAATTCGATTTTTATATATTGAATAAAGAAGTAAAAAATCGATTTTTACATATGTAGTGGCTACGGGCAACGGAGATGACAAAAAGGCGAGAACGACGAGGATTTCTATAAATGAAGTCGTGGAATTGGGATAGCTATTGGTGAGAACTTCTCACTCTTCAATTTCTTTTTCTAGTTATATATATATATATATATATATACTAGGATGCAGACGGTGCTTAGTAGCACCCGACACCCGTCATCCACAGACCATGGATGGCTTGTTTGTTTGATTGATGTGTTGTGAAATTTGTTTGTGAAATTGATGTGAAATAGATAATGAAATATATTCATGTGTTGAAATAAAATAAAATAAAATATTTATATAGTTAAAAATATTTTATCGTTAAAAATATAATTTTTAACGTGAATGTGAATAAATAAATATTCATTTACAAACCGGACGGTTTGTTTATGTACACTTATTTGAAGGACATTGATTGGGACGATAAATTTTACACATCGCCAAACTGCACCAATAAAATCTGTGTTTGTTGATTTGAAACCCCACACGGGTGTTGGGATGAAATTTGAAGTTCACTCATCCTGATTGATTAAATATGTCGATCGATTGATTGACAGGCTGTTATAAGCGTTAGATATCTATATTTGATGCTTATACAGTGTAGTGCACTTTGGATGATGTTTGATTGTTTATCGTTGCTATTATATACATGTGTTGTATGGAATCCATATAGTTAACTTTATATGGTAATTGATTGGGCCTCATTCCAATCGCGAAAATAAAGAATATTATAAAATAAAGGTTCATGTGTTGACTGTACTCATCCGTTGAGATTAGTCATGTGTTGAACAAAATATTTTAACAATAAAACTTACGTCTTTATCATTATAAAATAAAGGTTCATGTGTTGACAGTACTCATCCGTTGAGATTAGTCATGTGTTGAACGAAATATTTTAATAATAAAATATACATCTTTATCATATTTAAAATTAGAACTACTTCACAGTGGAGTCTAATTGAAAGTCAAACGATAGATACCCAAATTTTATAAAATATTTTAAATAACAAAAATAGTCACACGTGGACAGTACTCATTCGTCGAGATTTTTCGTGTGTTGACAAAGATATAGAGTCGTGTATTGAAAGAAATATAAATCCATTTGCTGAATATAAAGCCGTGTTGATTAGTGATGCGCTATTTTGACGTGAACGATATTTATATCGATTATATTCGTTTTTAAATTTGAAATGAATTGAATATAAAACGAATTTGAAATGAATTGAATATAAAACGATTTCGAAATGAATTGAAAATAAAACGATTTCGAAATGAATTGATTATAAAACGATTTCGAATTGAATAGAGTAGAGAACAATTTTGATTTCAACTGAATATATATCGAATTTGATTTCAATTGAATGTATAACGAATTTGATTTCAATTGAATATATAACGAATTTGATTTGAACTGAATAGAAAACGAATTGAATTCAAATTGAATAGAAAACGAATTGAATTCAAATTGAATAGAAAACGAATTGAATTTAAATTGAATAGAAAACGAATTGAATTTAAATTGAATAGAAAATGAATTGAATTTAAACTGAATAGAAAACAAAATGAATTCGAATCGAATTAAAATCGATTTGAATTAAAATCAAATAGAGATGAAAGTAAAAAGGATTTATAATAGGAAATTCAATTTTGGTTTGAATTTGAAATAAAGGTTGAAATTGTTTTTGAGACGAATTCAAAACTATTTATAAAATTCATTTTAAATAGAAATCGACGAAATATATATTATATATATTATATATATAATATAATGGCCTGAATAGAACGCGCTGCGCCGCAGCAGTTCGTGAATTTCGACCATTTATTTCAAACGGACATTACGGGAGATCCGACCGTCGGATTCTCCTAAAACCGGAACCGTTGGGTTCGTATCGAAAAGAGATTTCTAACGAATATTAGAAATTTGAAATCTAACGGTTGGATTTGGAGATACGTCCAAATCAAATTTGGAAAAGGTCGCTATAGGTGCAGTTCGATGGCCGTTGTTGGAAATCGACTGTACGGGCCTTGATAAAATAGTTAAAAATGGTAATAATTTGTGTAAAATCATAAGAAATGATTTGGGAAAATTTGGGATGAAAAACTCCATATTTGAAAAGATAAAAATAGATTTTTATCGGAATGAACTAGTTTGAACTAAAATTAAACCCGTTTATTTTTGAATAAATAAACTGGATTTGAAATGGGTTTTAAACAGAATTGATTTGTGGGTTTATCGTGAACGGTGTTTTAAATAACATTTGTTCTTTAACCCGATAATAAATAGAATGTGATTTGGGTTTGACGTGAACTGTGTTTTAAATGACATTAGTTCTTTAACCCAGTAAAAGGATTTTTAATGAATCTGCAATCAAATTGAAATGTGAGTTGATAAGTTAAATTATCAGATTTGGAAAGTGAGCGAGAATGGAGTATCACCAGTTTTGCTCCAGAGCGATAGTTAAATCTTTAATTAGATTTGAATGTGAAATGGTAATTAATTTTACCGATAACACCGTGGTGTCAGATATGGAGTATTACCAGTTTTGCTTCATGGGATGAATAGGTTGGGATTGGGAAATAAAATAAATAATTACTTCGGTGTGGTTCGCTAATCTCGACTAGTTTGGAAAACCATAATTTGGTTGGAAACGACATCCAAAGGAAGATTAAAGGATAAATTTTAAAGAATTTATCTTGGATAAAATTAATGGGAACCTTTCCCTGAGAATATGAATTGGAATGAGGCGTATGTTGTATTTGTCTAACATTTGTTTTTAATATACGCGGGTTGTTCGGAAAGGCCGGGTTTATACCCATTCTGAATAACCGATTCGACGATATGTCGAAGATGAAGACGGTGGTTGAAGACCGGAATTCTTCACATCGTTTGGGTGATTACTGATGATCTTGATTGGGCTGCACACCCAAGATGAGGGAATCAGTTAGTGGTCGTCCAGACGTACTTGGAGATGGATGGATATGCGAGGAAAGTGCCTCCGGTTTCGTTCAAACCCAGAATGAACTTGTAAATGGATTGTGTGTCTGACATTGGATTTTATTCTGTGTTGATTGATTTCTGTTAAATATATATCTGTTTGGCAGCGGAGAATTTATTCTCTTGCTTAACGCCCTTCTCTGAGACGTATGAGCTTAGAGGTTATATATTGATAGATATCAATCGCATGGCATGAATTGCCAGTGTGGCACGCTGAGTGGCATGGATCAAGGCTTCTGTTGAAAAGCAAAGTCTTCTGGTTGATGATCAAAGCACGACCTACGTGGCAGCTTTGTGTATAACGTGAATTTGCGAGCCTCACACCTCGGTATGAGTCAAAAACGGTATACGGACGGCTGAGAGAGCACGACGTTTCTTTCTAGCTTTGGTTGTGTCAGTCACTTACCAGCCCTGACATTTATATACTTTTCACCTTTGTGGTTGTTGGAATGAGGCGCCTTGATTATAGGTCTGTAAGGACCGGGAAACGTGTGTTCAGGCATAACCAATCCTCTAACGTAAGTGAGGACCGACCCAGCCGATTCTAGGATTGCCCAGAGTGTGTAGTCCCGAGACATTTGCTAGTGTGTCTCGAACGCGGAGAGGAGCTTGCCCCTTGCCTCGACTCATGATGGAATCCAATTTCCAATACGAGATATTTCGGTTTTAATTGTAGAACTAGTATGGCGACATAGTAGATGGTAGCTATGCCGCCTACGATTGATATTTATGATTGAAATGTTTTGACACTATACACTTATTATAGTATCAAATGATTTGTTTTAAACGTATCAAGCATGCTTTGGCTGTTATAAGGGAAAACCCTATCCTCCGGCTTGCGTTGCATTGTGTGATGGGACCTGGGTCTTATAACAGCTTCATTTTTCTTCATTTAGCATTGCGCTGTTTGTTCTATGCACTGGTATTCTCGGGAGGAAACCCGTTCCGTGTTATACGGCGTGGTCCCTTGATTTACCTAAATTTATAACCAATATTAATAACTGTTTTAGTTCTCACACCAGTCACATGACTGACCTGGAGTTTATTGTTTTAACCTAAACTCTGGGTGCCCTCATTTTCCGCACGGGCAGCTAGTAGTTTTGGTTTTGCAGATTTATATTCACAGGATCCTAGTTTACATCTGGAATGATATCCGGAAAGCTCTATATCCGTATATCACCTTCAGTTGTGCTTTGTATCATTTTCCGCTGCTATGTAATTTGTCGTAATCTCTGATATTTATCGAATGTAATTCATTCAATTATACTCTATATATTCTTGTATCTGATGGAATTGTTGTAATAGCAATGAAATGTTCTTCCATTGTGTGCTGATTTGTCCTGTTCTCAAAACGATCAGGGGTTTCGAATGGTCTAGATCGGTTTAACGACTGATTCGGATCGAGCGAAATTCCCGATCGTCACGTAACGGGTCCTGTACACTCAGTTGAAGTTCAGAACGTTAAATTACGAACTGCCGCGATATTACGAGCTCGATTATATTTAATATATATATTTATACGTTCAACTTCGTTTTATTCTACTTATATTACAAATTCAATATTTATACATATTTAGATATTCAAATTTAAACCGATAAAAATGCGGGACGTTACATTCCTTCCCTCTTAAAATAATTTCGTCCTCGAAATTGCTAAGGTAGGAAACTGCTACAATCTCTATTATAAACAGGTTAAAAATCTTTTATTTAATTTCTTAAATTCAATTTTCAACAGAACCGATTAATTCCAATTAAATATTAATTTCTTCTTATTTACGAATACTTTCAGAAATTCTGAAAATTTTCTAATACCTAAAATTTCCGAGTAATTTTGCCAGCATTTCTTCTGTACAGCTATATCGGCACAACTACAACTCGCCTTTATAGACCTTCTCCAACCCAATCATTTGCTTAAACCCAAGCCAAATTTCATTTTAAATTCCAATTCCGATCTCAATCCCAATTTCTTTCTCAATAATCTAATTCCATAGTCAAGCTTGGTTCCATTCCAAATCTTAATTCACATCTCAACTACTTTGCCAAGTCAAATCCTTATTCCAGTACGATTTCCGCTTACTTGGCTTCAATTCAACTTCAATTTTATTTGACTTAGTTAAATTTTTATTTATTTACTTCGTAAGTAAATTTTAAATTTCAAAATTCAAATTCCTGGAGTTTTTATTTCGAATGAGTTTGAAATCATATACATAACACAACAATTCAAAACATTTGAATTTCCAAACAACTTATTTCAAAACAAAATCTTTGGTAGTAATCCGTCACTTAGAGACTCGAAAAATGAACACCGATGATGTCCGGATCATCATCGGAACTTATTTTCTAGTGATCAAAGTGAGTTCAATACCGTATTACTTTTCAAAATTCATTTTAAAATACTTCCACTTTGAATCAAACTTCAAAATATCTTTAGTAGTACTTGGAAAATATTTCAAAATCTCCCCAGGATTTTAGAATTTCCATACATATAGTACATATCCATTTACACATATTTTTCCAAATTTCCAAAGTTTTAATTCCATTCTGGTTTTAAATTCAGATTCAATTCATCTGATTTTGCATATTATACTTATATAACATTTCGATTGGTTATTGGTATAACCAACTCAATTATAAATCTTATTCGATCATAATAATGATCACACATCCAATATACTATAATCTCAAGATATATACTTCTTTTTATATCAAAATATAATTTGGGTAAAATTATTTCATTTACCCAGCTTTTTAAAACAATACTATGTCGAATTCCTCTATCCGAGCGTTTATAAATCCCTATCGACCCCGTCAGCTAAACGCATCGATCTGGAATTTATATAGCACTCAACAGATCACTCAACACAATATAAAATAGTCTTTATACAAATCTACAAATACGCGCTCATATATATACACTCAAACTTAATCTAGAGTCTTACTAACTCCATCTCTATTGAGCTACGCCACAGAGCCAAGGTAATCACTTAACCTTATGCTCTGATACCAACTGTAATGACATAAAAATCCATACCAATTTGAGCTGATAATATCTTATACATTCAACTCAAAGTGCACGAAAATTCAGATCATTAATAGAAAGAAATAAGAGGATGAGAAAGATAAGATAGAACTAATAGAATAGAAGACGAAGAACACAACTGAGCAGGATCAGAGTAAACATGAATCTCACAGCGGAATGAATAAAATATATTATATAACATAACATTGAAATACAAATCTGTATTGTATATTCATACCATTATCAGAGTACAATACATCATATCACAGCGGAAATAATCTCTAACTAACTAATGGTGAAGCCTTCTGTTTCCAGCTCCTCCAAGTGAATCTGCAAAGCCTGAAACACTTGATTGCCCGTACAAATTTGGGCACCCAAGAGTTTAGGGAAAACAAACAAAATAAACTCTGGGTCAGTCATGGGACTGGTGTGAGTAAATTCCAACCATACGGTTTAACTTTGAAAATCATTTCGAAACTAAAAAGATAATAGTAAGACCAGCCCACACATAAACATGGACGGTTTTTACCTTACTATAACCCAAAACACTTTGATATCAAAATCCAGTGATATTATAATAATGTGTAATCAAGTAAATAACCAAATAGTAGAACGCTTGCATCTCACGCTCTACATACATAGTATAAAATAAAAAACCATAGGGCGCTTATTGGAGATTGAATTCCAACTATTACAAGGTATGGGACCACCTGCCGATAGTGTACCTCTAGAGGCAAATACACTAGGTTCAACAAGAACGTCTTGCAACCCGGCCCACACATGACCGACCACTCATTTCGCTTGTGTTTATCGAATTTATATCACCAACGGTTGGGCTCAAACCACCGTTTCCCGAATGGGCAGAATCGATAGAGTAAGAACAAAAGGAATTTCTCTAGATATGTGATTATACACCCTAATGGGAGCGACCCACATAGCCATGCTGCCTGCCCGATTTTTGTCATTTCTCGGTTGTGAGGCTTGAAGCTACGTCTATCTTTAAGAACATCTGACCACCATACACTTTGAATGCCACATCGTCAAACCCATCAAATCACTAGTTGATCTTCCCAAAAATATTACGATTATAAAAGCTAAGAGAAACGAATTTCTCCGCCACCAGACGTAATTCCTTGAAAAGATCGTCTTATGTGACTGTTAGGAATACTCTGTCAGACATTCGTCCATACAAGTTGTCCTGGGTCTGGACAAACATAACAGCTCTTTGAATTTCACTCCGTCTTCAATTGTCTTCAGCATAATCAAATTCACAGCGCTTATGCCTATACGGAGTGGTTTCAGATAATATATCCAACTGGTCTCTCCGTATTGACAACGATGGTCAAAACACTTCAATAGTCGGTTATTTAGCTATCGAAGTAAAAACAAACATCTATTCAAATTGTACAACTAATCATTGCAAGATCAATGACCCTTTCTATTTAACATTAATTCTATTATTCGAATTCCCATATCTTACCCAATATTTCTCAACCCCGTCTTAGCACTTTCACAGTTCTTATAATTCATTTGCACTTCGGCGGGGAAAACATAATTATTTTCTTATCACTCGAGATGAGTGAATTTCAAACCTTTTTAATGAATAGTGTTATATATAACAGTCACGTTAAGCTTGGTTAACAACGTTAATTTATCGTTATAGTAAAAACTTGAAATACGTTGTGGTATTCCCCTTTTAATTAATCTCGACATCACAGTCACGCTTAAACCGGGTCAACAACGTTATTTTATCGCTATAGTTCTAAGACTTGCAATGCGCTGCTATATTCCACTTTATACTAATCTCGACGTCTCATTCCGTTATAAAAAGCTTGACATCTCTTTCCGTTACAAAAATCTTGACATCTCTTTCCGTTACAAAAAATCTTGACATCGCTTTCTATTACAAACAAATACCATCCCTCGATAATAGTGAAGACGTTCAAGTTGGGGTATTTTAATTACCTCTCAGACCGTGATCAACAACGTTCTTATCTTAGAATAGATATAAGTTCGTAACTCTAACCTCTTATACTTTATAATCCGTCAGATCATACTTCTGCTTTATTTTAAATATGGTTTTATAACGCCGTATTCTTATTTTGAAAACTCGGTTGTTTATAATTATCTATCTTAAACATTATCTTTCTGTTTCATCTTCTTTATACGATTCTATTTGTAACTTCTTTACCCAAACACATTTACGGTCTACCTTTAGTCGTTTTACTTTTATCTTGAATTGTTATACTTAATTCAAGTCACATACCATTACAACTCCATGCCATCTTAAATGAAATCCATTTAAGAAACAATTACTTTTTAAAAATTAAATAATAATTATGCATTGCTAAAGTAAAACAATTTATTTCTTTATTATCCAAAAAGATTTACTCATAGGATAATTTACAACTTTTATCTCCTTATCACTTTATATAGAATGTCTAAAATAATCGTTCACATTCACTTTATAAAAGTAACTACAAAGTATTAATTTATAATAGAACTTATATTATAATTTTAAAACTTCGCCTCAATTATAAAAATATAATTTTTATAAATTTAACTTCGTTGGTTCGTCTGATGACAATTCAACGTCTTAACAAAAGATGAATTTACGGTCGTCTGCTACCATTTTCCTAATCGATCCCGTCTATTGATTAAATCAAAACCATTGTTGAATTTCCATTCAATATCAATATCACACAGGGTTTAAATGTCATTTGGGTTCAAATAGTGCATATATAAAACAAAAGGTACATATAAATATTGAGGAATCCGATTGGGTTCCTACAACCGGTTTCCTGCATTCACCAATGTTAGTCAAATCAGTATCCAACCAATGATGTATACATATGTAATGATGCATATCTATTTTAACCAATTTAACTGTAATTTATCTAACCGAGCATCACATAGCATTCAACCAATATTTAAAATATAATTATAATATTTTAAAAAGAAATCAGAGTTAGTGAATTTACTCACCTTGGCGCGTTAACCGTTAAATATCGATTTGCGTTGGTTGATTATACCGGACGTTCAATTCTGCCATAATTTCAAATGTGCTCCCAAATTATACCGGACTAGCTCGCCAGCGTAATATTTTTTGATATGATTCAATCATGACAAACCATTCAAGATTCAAAACAACTCGGCCCGAAACCCAACTTTAAAAGCACGCCCGCTTCTCCTACCAGGTCAACTTTCATTTGAATGGTTTCTTCTTTATAAAAACATCCCGTTCTCCAAATATACTTCACCAACGTTCCACCATTCCCTACTAAAGAACCCCACTCAGCTGCCATGTAAGACCCCGACAACCTCACGCCACCATCACTCATCGGTACCACTCGCAAACCTCCTTTATGTGAATTCCCAGCGTCAAATGCCACTGCCACTTCTCAGTAGAATAACCGCCATTTAAACACTTCGTACCTACTTTTCTTCACCTCCTGTTAAAACGTGAAACTCTATATATTCATACTATTAACTAATCTTCAAACCCCTCCCATCCAGCAACTTGCCTCCACGCTTTCCACATGGTCCAATAACAAACAATCCGCCAACATGAAATGCCACCTCGTATCAGTACTGCACTTGAACCTGAACATGAAAACTCCAGAAAATAGAACCCTATCTCACCATTTTGAATGCAACCTACTGAAGTCTCTCCACCCTTTCAAAGCTTCTTGTGCTTCTCGCAACCATAAACCATTATTGTTCCCAATATCCTCATGTAACATTCGAATACCCCATGTCTGCCACATCAGAACATACTCACGCACCCATCCTCAACTCACAGTTCCACACACAACAGCTTTACAACCATCTTATCCATTCACAAACTCGTCCTCACCAACTAGTGTAGTCCACAAAACAAAAACTAATGTTCCTCCTGTACGTAGCATCAAGAAATTCATTTCACCAATGTTCATTACTTACTACTTCATCCCTTTAACCTGTAGCCTCTCCTAAACACATGCGGTACCCATCTACAACCGCATTCACCCCACAAGGAATTTGAAACACACGTTACCCTTGCCATTTCCTTTTTGTACCAATTAACAACATATAATTTTGCTTAACTGACAATCCCTTTTTGCCACTTCACAAAGCTCACACTCCACCTTCACGTTCAGATCCCACCTCATTCCATTAATTCGAACCCAAAACAGACCCTAGCATCAAAGAAGCAATACAGAACGAGCTACTCCACGTACCGCACCCTCTTATATATAGATAGAAATGCGAGATCAATATAAGGATATTAAATATATAATTTCTTTGATTTAACAAGATTATAAATCTTGTTTTATTTTCATTTTCCCTGAGGCTTACCGGTTTGAAGCTTGCTGAAACAATTGAGGGGCTCGTGTATTTATAGCGGATAAACAACTTAGGCATCACGTATTTACTGTAGCTGATAATGCAAGTGACAACTCAAGCTAGGAACCCAGAAGTTAGGATAACACATTGAAAAGGGTGTAGGGTAACTAGCTGCCACGATGTTTCAGTTCGTAGGGTGAGGTTGCTTCATTTACTGTATACTTGAAAAGATGGTGTATGATCCTTCACGGTAAAGCAAATAAAATATTATATATTTTAGTAGCTGATCGGTTTTGATTTAAAAATACAAAGCTGTGTGATGTTTACAGACGTGAAAGGAGAAACTGGACATGTTGGCTTTTAAGCTTAGGATGAGTTGTCCATTCTCTTAGCAAATCATAGTACTGCATTGAGTTGTCTTCGATGATTTAGGCTAGAATAGGACTTTAGTAATACAAGAAAGCGTAAATTTTATGAGATAGGTAGGATATTTTGTAAAGATTTGGGGTTTCATTTTCTTGTTTGTACGATTTCTTTGAGGTATGTCGGTGGAAAGAATACATGGCTGGGATTTAAGTGATGTATTATTAAATAGCATTTATCTAGAAACTTAAGTGCTAAGTCTTTCCCATAGGCTTGTACGAATCATAAGGGATGGGTTCAAAGATATAGTTGTGGTGATTTAATTAAACAGCTGGTAATTCGTAGATTAGGGTTTTCAGATTAGGAATATGGTCATCACGAATGTACAGGATTACTGAATGGGACACAATAGGGTAGGGGGATGGTCTGCGTGAAACCTATTGAAGTGAAAGGAAAGCAGTCTCTCTATTTGCGGTTTAATATAAAGAAGATTTTGAAAATCTAGATGGAAAAATGTTTTAGTTGCACAATTTCCATCCAATTAATTTGCATGAAGATCCTTCATCATATTTAATATTAAAGCCTTATCCAATAGAAGTTGTAGGGTTTTAAGTTTTTAAGTTATCGAGTTTAGCTCACTTTGCTACATAGAATTTTATTCACATACGAGGTGCTACGGACAGAAATAAAAATACGGTCGTGTCCAGCGAGGTGCCACGATCCCAAAAATATAATAATACCCGTAGGTTGACTCTATTTTGAAATCCCAAAATATTGATATAGGGTGCAAAATACTCCAAATAAAAAGTTGCGTATTAAATTAATTAAAAATTACAGTAAAATTCTAAAAATTAAATTATCACTACGTCTCAAAAGAACTTTGTCTAAATTCGAATCCGATGTCTAGTTATATCGAATAAACCATTTTGGTCGATAACGATTTCATGGCGACTTTCTGAAAATTTGATTTGGACATTTCTTGCAATATATAATCTGAAATCTCTATTTTTCACTTCTGTTAGAAAGATATAGCTCAATGGATTCGAACGCTTCTTGTTTCGTAGAAATCCGGTTTATAACGGGTCCTGTACACTTAGTTGAAGTTCCGAACGTTAAATTACGAACTGCCGCGATATTACGAGCTCGATTATATTTAATATATATATTTATACGTTCAACTTCGTTTTAATCTACTTATATTACGAATTCAATATTTATACAGATTTAAATATTCAAATTTAAATCGATAAAAATGCGGAACGTTACATTCCTTCCCCCTTAAAATAATTTCGTCCTCGAAATTGCTAAGGAAGGAAACTGCTACAATCTCTATTATAAACAGTTTAAAAATCTTTTATTTAATTTCTTCAGTTCAATTTTCAACAGAACCGATTAATTCCAATTAAATATTAATTTCTTCTTATTTACGAATACTTTCAGAAATTCTGAAAATTTTCTAATACCTAAAATTTCCGAGTAATTTTGCCAGCATTTCTTCTGTACGGCTATATCGGCACAACTACAACTCGCCTTTATAGACCTTCTCCAACCCAATCATTCGCTTAAACCCAAGCCAAATTTCATTTCAAATTTCATTTCAAATTCCAATTCCGAACTCAATCCCAATTTCTTTCTCAATAATCTTATTCCATAGTCAAGCTTGGTTCCATTCCAAATCTTAATTCACAACTCAACTACTTTGCCAAGTCAAATCCTTATTCCAGTACGATTTCCGCTTACTTGGCTTCAATTCAACTTCAATTTTATTTGACTTAGTTAAATTTTTATTTATTTACTTCGTAAGTAAATTTTAAATTTCAGAATTCAAATTCCTGGAGTTTTTATTTCAAATGAGTTTGAAATCATATACATAACACAGCAATTCAAAACATTTGAATTTCCAAACAACTTATTTCAAAACAAAATCTTTGGTAGTAATCCGTCACTTAGAGACTCGAAAAATGAACACCGATGATGTCTAGATCATCATCGGAACTTATTTTCTAGTGATCAAAGTGAGTTCAATACCGTATTACTTTTCAAAATTCATTTTAAAACACTCCCATTTTGAATCAAACTTCAAAATATCTTTAATAGTACTTGGAAAATATTTTAAAATCACCCCAGGATTTTAGAATTTCCATACATACAGTTCATATCCATTTACACATATTTTTCCAAATTTCCAGAGTTTTAATTCCATTCTGGTTTTAAATTCAGATTCAGTTCCTCTGATTTTGCATATAATACTTATATAACATTTCGATTGGTTATTTGTATAACCAACTCAATTATAAATCTTATTCGATCATAATAATGATTACACATCCAATATACTATAATCTCAAGATATATACTTCTTTTTATTTCAAAATATAATTTGGGTAAAAAATTTTCATTTACCAATCTTTTTAAAACAATACTATGTCGAATTCCTCTATCTGAGCGTTTATAAATCCCTATCGACCCCGTCAGCTAAACGTGTCGATTTGGAATTTATATAGCACTCAACAGATCACTCAACACAATATAAAATAGTCTTTATACAAATCTACAAATACGCGCTCATATATATACACTCAAACTCAATCTAGAGTATTACTAACTCCATCTCTATTGAGCTACACCACAGAGCCAAGGTAATCACTTAACCTTATGCTCTGATACCAACTGTAATGACCTGAAAATCCGTACCAATTTGAGCTGATAATATCCTACACATTCAACTCAAAGTGCACGAAAATTCAGATCATTAATAGAAAGAAATAAGAGGATGAGAAAGATAAGATAGAACTAATAGAATAGAAGAAGAAGAACACAACTGAGCAGGATCAGAGTAAACATGAATCTCACAGCGGAACGAATAAAATATATTATACAACATAACATTGAAATACAAATCTGTATTGTATATTCATAACATTATCAGAGTACAATACATCATATCACAGCGGAAATAATCTCTAACTAACTAATGGTGAAGCGTTCTGTTTCCAGCTCCTCCAAGTGAATCTGCAAAGCCTGAAACACTTGACTGCCCGTACAAATTTGGGCACCCAAGAGTTTAGGAAAAACAAACAAAATAAACTCTAGGTCAGTCATGGGACTGGTGTGAGTAAATTCCAACCATACGGTTTAACTTTGAAAATCCTTTTGAAACCAAAAAGATAATAGTAAGACCAGCCCACACATAAACATTGACGGTTTTTACCTTACTATAACCAAAAACACTTTGATATCAAAATCCAGTGATATTATAATAATGTCTAATCAAGTAAATAACCAAATAGTAGAACGCTTGCATCTCACGCTCTACATACATAGTATAAAATCAAAAACCGCAAGGCGCTTATTGGAGATTGGATTCCAATTATGACAAGGTATGGGACCACCTACCGATAGTGTACCTCTAGAGGCAAATACACTGGGTTCAACAAGAACGTCTTGCAACCCGGCCCACACATGACCGACCACTCATTTCGCTTGAGTGTATCGAATGTATATCACCAACGGTTGGGCTCAAACCACCGTTTCCCGAATGGGCAGAATCGATAGAGTAAGAACAAAAGGAATTTCTCTAGATAGGTGATTATACACCCTAATGGGAGTGACCCACATAGCCATGCTGCCTGCCCGATTTTTGTCATTTCCCGGTTGTGAGGCTTGAAGCTACGTCTATCTTTTAGAACATCTGACCACCATACACTTTGAATGCCACATCGTCCAACCCATAATCACTAGTTGATCTTCCCAAAAATATTACGGGTATAAAAGCTAAGAGAAACGAATTTCTCCGCCACCAGACGTAATTCCTTGAAAAGATCGTCTTATGTGACTGTTAGGAATACTCTGTCAGACATTCGTCCGTACAAGTTGTCCTGGGTCTGGACAAACATAACAGCTCTTTGAATTTCACTCCGTCTTCAATTGTCTTCAGCATAATTAAATTCATAGCGCTTATGCCTATACGGAGTGGTTTCAGATAACATATCCAACCGGTAAAAATGTGGGTCGTTACAATCTCAATAGCCTTAAGATCCATTAGCAGTTTTGTAGACACCCCAATTCCCCAACAAGATCTGTGCCTAAATCAGTCGTATTCATATGCCTTTTAGGCATATTCGGGCATAGCCAAAATAAACTGAAAAATCAGAATAAGAAAAGGGAAAATAAATCTAAGAATAACGATTTATAGAAATTGTAAAAATAGACTGAAAAATTGAAGAAAATTTCTTACAAAAAGAGAAAACAGAAAATAGGAATAAACTGAAATAGTAAATACATCTTTGAGAATCATATATGTAAACAGGATTACAGCTACAACTACCATTGTTCCTGTTTACCCTAACTTATTGAATAATATGGAATAATCACAAAATCTCACTAAGAATTTCTTTCCGTGCGGCTGCGATAGAATCTCCAAAATATATATAACCATCCATAATAAGTGTATATAAATAATTTTATTTTAAAACTCCATTACTTTTAGAAAGAAAATTAGCATATAGGAGAAGAGATGGGTTATGTGGAATGGGAGGAGTAGAGGTTTGTTTATAATTGGAGACTGGTCACGTCAGCAATTCTGACGTGGACATATCAGCCCTAATTTTTCCCAAAATATCCGGATCATTCTTCGATTTCCAAAATATATATATAACATCCATAATAAGTGTATATAAATAATTTTATTTTAAAACTCCATTACTTCTAGAAAGAAAATTAGCATATGGGAGAAGAGATGAGTTGTGTGGAATGGAGAGGAGTAGAGGTTTATTTATAGTTGGAGATTGGTCACATCAGCAATATTGAAATGTACACATTAGCCCTAATTTTTCCCAAAATATCCTGATCATTCTTCGATTTCGTGTCTGGCACAGAATCTTACCTGGAAACTAGCTGGGTCAACACATGTGTTGACCTACCAATGGCCTTGGTCGACCCATAGGTCGACCTGGCCAGGGACTGGGTTGTCCAAAGTAATTTATTAATAAATCATTTCTTATTAAAATTTTGGTTACTACATAAAGTGAGAAGTTGTGGTCTTAAAAAGCATGTTGGTGGTCTCTATTAGTCGATAGCATTCATAGGGTGGAAGTTATCATCAAAGTGGCATTTATCCCTTGATTGCGAAGTCATGCAAGAGTGGTCGAAGGAAAAAGTGATAGGCAGCTCAAAGTGGGATGACGCTGCGAGATAATGGACTAATTCGAGTGGGATTCTGGCTAAAAGATGGAGCCTTGGATGGCTTAAATGATTGGAAATGCCAAGGAACCATTGATAGGTCAAAGGTTCTAGCAGACTCAAAGCAGGGGTATCGTGGGGACGCCTGCTAAGATCGAGTACCCTGTGGCGCTTAGGAAGTGATTGAGTTGTCTTGATAAGGAAAATCCCAGTGGAACTTGTGGTAGTTTGACTAGAACTGGGGTTTTCCATTTTCCCTTGATGCATGGCAACGACGAGTCATTCAATATCAACGTATTCAATGCTTTAGTTAATGATAGCTGTGTTTTTTTCTATGGTTGCTTGTACGTTCACTTCTGTTCTTCTGGGTTGGCTATCACCATAGGATATTGAAGAGGAGTAAGGATTAGGAATCCAACTTTGACCAGTGTTTACGTATATGTATTTGAATAACATATTTAATAAGATTATTATGTCCTAACTCTTTGGTTGTAGGGTCAGGCCTGGTAAGACTTGAACTGTCTATTATCATATTATCCTATGTAGCTTTTGATAGTTGTTTACCGCTTATACCAAGCTGTTTTCTGACTCAAGGTTTTATGTATCCTCTTATTACCTTGGGATTCTCATCGACGATGTTAGTGAGTAGACTGAGTGATGGTGACAGATTGGTGACGATGATCTTGTGCGATGACAAGCAATAAGCTGACGTATTACTATTCTTACTATAGAACTATTTGGAGGATTTCTACTTTTCTACTTGTTATATACTATGATGAGGGATGTAGTAAGGCTCGATGTATTCAGATGTTTTGTACTTGACATTCTGAGATTTTATGGAGATAGGATTTCTTGCTTTGCTATTATATAGTATCCATGCACTGTAAGTTATACGATAGGTTTTATTTCGATTTACTTTCCTTGATGATCATTCCATATCGACCTGGCATGTCATGCAACACACTTTTCCCTAAGTTAATGTAGGAAGTACTAGGTGGTCATCACGAAAGATACATAAATAACTATAATTTAAAATTTAAGAGATTATATATAAAAAACTTGAAATATAATTTTTGAGATTGAGGATAAGATGCTGAAATCACAAAATGATGGTTTGAAGATAGATTTGAAATCGAGAGTAATATATTTAAATCAAGAAGTGATTTTAAATTAAGGCTAAATAATTTAAGAAATAGTTTTAAAATTACTGCTAAAATATTTAAACCAAAAAAGATGTTTTGAAAAATAGTTTTGGAAAAATAGTTTAAAAACTAAACCAGCTTTTTTAAGTTCGTGGATTCCATTCCACAATTAAAATCAGAACAAAAAATTTAGTGCTACTATGAAGTTTTTACATAAATCTAGACTCTATTACTTATCTTTATGACTTGAATTCTTGATCTCTTGAAACCTTGAAACGCATTGGTCTTCAGTCTTGGTTTCTTCAATCTTGAATTCATCAGTCTTGATTCTTTTTAATGTATGGTTTTCATTCTTTATAACTTTGATATATATAATGTAACAACCCAAAATTTAGTTAAAGCAATTAAAATAAAATATTGATAAAATAAACATTAATTAAAATATATTGGGTAATAGGCAAAAGGGGTTGCACCATTAGGCCTGTTACAAAATTTTGGCTAAGATAGACATTTGGTTTTTCAAAATCGGACTTATAACGAAATAGATATGAATGAAAGAAGTTTCAAATTTTAATTTGCAATAGCAATAAACAAGGAATTAAACAATAATAAATTTCAGTGATAATCACGACTAGCGGGGAGACCTATACCGAACGTTGATCGACCCATTTGGGTGATGTGTGCAACCTAGTGTGCACGTCTTTAGTCAATTTGCATTGGGTTTTGGGATGCGTTCTTTAGAAGAATTACTTGATCAAATGGCCTATAATCTTAACCTAATAGCCAACAATCTTAAACACACTAGATCTATTATATTTTTTGCCTAAAACCTAACTTATTTCTCACTACTCCATTCTTTGCCTCCATTTCAAATAACCTCCTTCTCAAATGTGATTCAAATAGAGTACTAAAACTTGGGTTTGCACATATTTTGGAGAATATTCATAGATAGAGGATACCTACTGCGCCCAAATTGGATTTGTTTAAAAAAATTAGTATATTTCAGTAATTGCAAGATTTAGTACAAATTGGTTTTTTTCTTGACAGTATGATAAGTCGTAGGTTTCTTCTAATTTCTATTTTCCTTTCTGTTAATAATCCATGTAATCAGATTTTTATTATACCCTTTCTTCTATCTAATTCGGTAAATCTATTTTATTGCTGTAGTTTTATTCAGTTCATTTATAATCCTTTTTCATTTATGTAATTTTATTATAGTTCAGGTTCAGTCCTATTTTATTTCAGATTTGTTCTTATATATGTGAGCCTTGGCCATGCGAGAGCTTAGGCCATTGTCCTTTTTATTTTGACGTTGATTTTAGGTTTCCAAGAGCCAAAACCATTTATTTCTTCCTATTTATTTGCAAATTTGGTTAAAATATGAAATTGATTGTTGACGTCAAATGTTGATCTTATGACAATCAACTCCCAAAGTGCGTGATCCACACACAATTTACAAACTATTATCATAGTCTCAATCACAGTATGCAAGAAAATAAATAAATATAGGGAGCATACAACAAATTTTATAGTAGTTAGGCTTAATCCAAGCCTATGTCCACTTTATAGTCTCTGTTTATACTGTCGATTACAAGTCACAGTCGCTTGATTGAACGAAAGTAGAGAGAGAAGTGATTTATACACAAAATACTTGTGTTACAATCAGGGTTAGATCCGTTTATAGGGCTTGATATTTATGGAAACCAACCCATCTATCTTCTGAAAAAATCTCCCTTTTTTCATTTCTAGAATGGGCTACTTTTAAGCAGAAATCTGGGTCAACCGACGTGCCATGTGGCTGCTATCCGATGTTGGTTCGGTTATGTGTCGCTCGATCCAGAAAATCAGCTGCAGGCAATGTGACCTGGTCGCTTGTTCAGGAATAGTTCTTCTCGATTTTTGAGGCATACGTGTGTCTTGAAACTTGGTGCAAGGGAAGTAGAATATGTCAGAGCTGATCGATAAAGTTGCATTAAGAATCGTTCTTTGTTACGTAGCGCATGGCCTGAGTCGATGTAACTGGGGTCAACCTGTTCAATCAATCGTGCCAACCCATGAAGCTTTGATCCATGTTTGGAGGAGGATGCATCTTCCTAAGGCATGGCTCATTCAGATCGAATAAAGTTTGGTCGACCTGAATAAAAATCGAACCGAGAGTTAAAACGCCAATTCTGCAATTCTAAGAGCTTGTCTTAAATGGCTTTTGCCAAAAATCTAGTCAACACTTTACCCTCCATAACATATCTTTCTAGATAAATCTAGCTGACCCTAATCACAGCGGATCATATTATATGGTAGAAAGCCAAAAATCCATGGTCACGTCGGACCATATTATAAGAGGCCAGAAAACCGACGATTCTTAAGGATCATATTAAGGACAAAAGAAATCCAAGAAGACCGGGGCCTCACCGGGCCTGTTCGCTTGCCAGTATAATCTGCACCTGCACAGATATTAGAGGACTAGGCATGCCAAATCCTGACGATGCCATTTAACCTTATCAAGCATAAACCAATGTCGAGTAACGACCGGATTGCCTTGCCAAGTCCTGGTAGGATAAACCAGCTGTTAAGATATAAGCCATACTTGGAAATCCAAATTGAGTATAAACCATAATTAGGGTATAATCTATATCATGAAATTGAGTATAAGCCATACTCGAGTTTTGGTCGGGTTTCCGTGCCAAATCCCGACAAGGTAGCCTGATTTGCCAAAGTGTAATCCACACTTAGGAATTTGGTTCGAGTATAACCCATACCCATTTTCAAATAGAATTACGTTCATCATATCATGATGAGTAGAGTTTATGCCCAGGTATCAACCATACCTAAGGTATATAAATGAGTATAAACCATGCTCTGGTTTTAACAGAGAATCTTGTCAAATCCTGATAAGATACGTGCATAATCCATGCTTTAAAATAGGTTTTATTAATTCCAGAAATTATTACGGAAGCAAAACAAATCCTGATTGGTTTATAATTGAATCCAGAGCATGCCTTGGGATTAAATCCTAATCTTGTACGATTGTACTTCAACTTATCCATTTATTCGTCAAATAGTCGTATTTTTTAGAACGTGGTATGTCCGAGGGTTAAAGCCTAACTCCTGCGCATACTTGAGTTCACATAGCCATTTGAGAATCATACAGCAACAGAGATTCCAAGATGATCTTATCCAGATCAGTTAATGATAACATTGCGGTTGCTCGGCTTGGGATCCCTCCCATTCTGAGGAGCATGGGGATCATTCTATGGAGCATGTGGGGTATCATTTGCGGTGCGGATGTCATAGGTTACTTAACATACTCGGGTTGCTCTCCGCATTTAGCCTGTT
>JASFAX010006191.1:0-33017 GCA_030737875.1 Allium sativum
AATTTCAAGTTTGTTAAACTGTATTGAACTTCTGGTTCAACTGTGTTGAACTTTTGGTTCAAATAAAATATATAACAACTTCAAGTTGTTAAAATTTATTCTTCAATATGATATGTAAATATAAATATATAAGCAAGATACAACTCATTTTGAAAATTGTGCAATCTTTGGATGCTTTATTATTGTCTCATATGATTTAATTAAGTGTAATGTTATTATTTCATACGGTTTGAATAAAGCTTCAGGCTTTTAAATTATGAAGTATTTCAAATTAATTGATTGAGGAACTTCGAGTTCCTATGCATATATATACACATACATATGCATATCAATTTTATAAATTTATGATGAACTTCTGGTTCTCAATCTTCTAACATACTTCTATTTTAGAAGCTTTTACATTCTTGCTAATCGACAAGATTTCAATATATATATATATATATATATATATATATATATATATATATATATAATTCAAGACTTCAGGTCCAAGACTTTGAGTTATACAACTTCCAGTATAAATATTTTCTTTGCACAACTTCAAGTTGTGGTTCTATCATTTCTTCCATAACATTAGTTATTACTACCTAAATACATTGAATAATAATACATATGTTTATTCATATTCCAAATACAAACATACATCAATTAACTAACAATAACTAATGCATTCAATGCATTTATTACAATAAGGTAATATAATATATTATCATAACAATGCATTGTCTAACATTCAATGCATTTATGACAATAAGGTAATATAATATATTTATCAATCACATAATCAACATTTTACATTCTCTAAAATGAATGGTTCAAAAATTTACAGATCTGTACATAAAATTCACAACTATAAACAAAAATAAACTACATGTCTCATATTCATTTTTTTTCTTCTCATTCTTCAATATGAATGATTTGAAAAACTCTAAATTTATACATAAAATTCACAAACATAAAAATTACATATTTTTTTGATTCAAAATATACAACCCATATAAAGATGTTTCTTTTTATATCAAAATTGCTTCTTGCCTTTTTAGAAACCGCAGTTCTAAATTTTCCATGTAATGACAAAAATAGTTTTTGCATTCACTTCTGGTGTGAAGAATTAAGATCAATATTTAGATCTTAACTCAATATGATCTTCAAGATGCATATTTTCTTTATAAAAGTTTTCCTAAGAAACAATGAAATATTTCTTCTAGAAATATAATATGTTCCAAAATGACTATAATAAAACTTCAAGTTTTATCATAATTCATATATTGTTATTATATATTTTAAATTGAAGTAACTTTTCAAGAAAGTGCCTTTTTTTTCACATATGAGAGTCATTTTACTATTTTTCTTCAAGAAAATAGTATTTATTATAAATGTAATGATCTCTTCCAATAACAAGTTTCTTTAAGAGATTACATGTAGCATAAAGTTGGAATATAAGGCTTTTTCCTTTTTGTTGAAATTTTTTCCTTACATTGATTTTTCAAATCCTTTTCTTTTACAGGTCATTTGCTATATGCAAATATTAAACGCAATTATATGCTTTTATGCTTTATTTCATGTTTCTCGTTTGAATATGAACTTCGGGTTCCTTGTTTGCATATGAACTTCAGATCCCTTGTTTACATATGAACTTCAGGTTCCTTATTTGAAAGAATTTGTATATGGACTTTAGATCGTATAAGCTTTAGGTCATTTGCATGTGAACATCAGGTTCAACGACTCTTGCTTTGTGTTTGGAAGTATGACTATCTTCTGTTGGTCATAATGCTCCTTCAGGAAGTTCCATAAGTGGAGAGGATCTTTTTTTTAGTTAAATATTCTGATTTTAGATCAACATGGATATGGCCTCTTAATAATATCAGGGCCTTTGCTTTTTCCTGCTGGGACATATTATTACCATTTTTAATGGTACTCTCTGAGCATTGAGATTGTAAATGGATTTCAGTGTTTGACATTTTTGTGAACTACACAAAATAATAATTGCAGATGCTTAATTAAACAAAATTCACATATCAGTATACATGTTCTATACTTATCAAAATGAATTAATAAATTAACGAACAGACAAAACGATGAAACTGTAGTACTGTTATATCATAAAAAAATGTGCAGATCTCGTAAAATAGAATAGGACTATATACATGGATGTAATAAATTGAATATATTATGGCACAGAATCATAAAAAAAATCCAAATCTGCAAGTCTTTCTTTATACATTTACAATGAACTTCTTACAATAATGAAACAATACAAACCGTCAAGGAGCCATACAGCATGTTACATAACAAAAATAATGGCCACAATAATACATATGTTGGCAAACAAGCAGCTTGCTATTTACATATATGCATACCTATTAGCAATGGCTTCTTTATTATTAAAGAGATAAAGTAGCAAATGAAGATGATTTAAGTATGGTGTATGGGGTAAAAGATCCATATATAATATTATAAAAAGAAAATGAATGGATCTTCCTAAAAAGTATTTGGTATACCATAATACCAGATCAAATATGAATAGGTGGATATCTAAAAACCACTAAGTTAAAAAAATAATTAGATCTAAAAAGTTTAGATCCACTAAAATAGAATCTAGATCTACAAAAACTGAAAAAGAAAAGTGATCTAGAAGTATGGATCACATCTAAGCAGAAGATACAACAAGTTCATATATGTAGACCTATATGATTTCAAAACATAAAAAAATAACTTACATGATAGATCCATAAATATAGATCTAGAATATTTCAAATAATAGCTCTAATAGAGCTTCGTGCTGATAACGTGTTATAAATGAACACAAAACAAAAGAAATAAGGGAGAGAGGACATTTCTATTCATTTAGATGTGTATTTCTTTCTATTACATTGGCTCCTTTATATATAGGTTTTGGAGCTGATGTTTAACTTTTTGCCATGATGTTGGACTAAACAGAGAACTAATAAAAGCATATTCACAATACTTATATATATATATATATATATATATATATATATATATATATATATATATATATTACAACACAATGGCTAATTTACAACAACTAAGTAAAAACCCAAAACAATATCAAACACAAACAAGTTTATAATTCTAAAGTCTATACTGCACCAATCCTATATTTACACCCAAATCCTATGAATCTGGAAAAACAACACTACATACCTAATAGTATTTGGGATAGATTTCCATATTCAAGGTGTTTACAATAACCACTACACTCCAAGATAAATTGTTGGCAATATGGTAATATTAAATTGAAAGGCCTAGAAATTCTTTCTAAATTTCATACATGTTATTTCAGATTTACAATAAAAAATAGATCTGTTAATCTTAGGCATACATCCAGATTTAACGCAAGCGAATTATGTAAGATATTACAACCAATATATATTTCCCACTCACCTAAAAGCTATCCAAATCTAAATCTGAACACAGCTTTTAGGCTTACAATTTCCAAATCTCACAGATCTATAATTTGCATACAAAATGGGATATACATATACTTATTTAGATTTGTAGATCTGAAGGAGAAATTGGAAAAGAAAAAGGAAATTTAAACAAAAAAGAATTACCTATATTCAAAGAACTAACCTTTTTTCATAAATATAAATCCAATCTCTCCAATTATTGTTAATTAGATTTGTATATATTCATATTTTGAATTCCAGAAGGTGGTTGAAGGATTGGGAATGATAGAGCTTCGTTGCTACTTTAAGAAAATATGTGAAAAGATTGGGGGTCTAACCCTTTATTTATAGTCGTAGAAATGACCATGAATTGTTAGATTGAATTTAGAAAAATTCGTTCATCGATATTAATTTATATAATGAAAGCCTTTGTCGCCCCTGCTTGAATCGACCAGGGGACAGTCCACCGGTTGACCTGGCAGTGTTTGCGGGGAAAGGGGGATACCTATTACTATATTATGTTTTATTTATTTTTCATCTATTTTCGAATTTCATTCAAACTTTTTTATATGACTCCGTTCGTGAAGTTCCAAACATGAAAGTTGACCATAATTCCGTCACAAGTGCAACGGTGCAAGTTTCTTGATCATATTTCATCGTTTGCAAAAATTCCATTTTTGGATTATAACTAAATTACTAAATTAATTATTGCCAAAATTCCGGCTTGTTACATTCTTCCCTCCTTAAAAGAAATTTGGTTATGAGATTTTACCCATGATTAAGTCATGGTGTTGCCACCTAATTGTCCTAAATTACGCAATCAATTAGTGTACATCCAATTTCGCAACCAAACATGCGCATATGCACAGTGTACATTACGAATTGCAACCATATAATATGTGTGCATAATGATTATAAATCGGATCTTCATATATGTATCCATTTCATTTTGAAAATACTTTTTGAAAACATGATGCAAGCACCCGAAAATATATTGGTAATTCTATATGAATGCAACCTTTTAAATCATTTTCATCCAAAACCTTCACACAACCACGAATAAAAGTGTGAAGCACCCAATTTTGCATCCAAACCTTAACATCCAATTCATCAATGTTATTAGATCGCTTCCTACTAATTCCCCCTACACCGAATAAAAAACTAAAACAGAGAATTCCAGCTTTCTTACCACTTACAAATTTCCAATTCCCATATACTCTAAAAATTTCCATCTTTAGACTGCAACGGAGGCTTATAACAGGCTTTATAACATAAAACGTCATTGATAAGGTATGATAACAATGTGTTCAAGGTCAAAGCAACTTTTCTCTTGTTGCAGTTAACTTCTTCATGCATCGTCGCCTCCTAATGCATCGCTAAAACGTGCAAACAAATCATCTGAAGTCTTCCTTACGCTTTACATGTGACCATACGATCGAAATTTTGCATAAAAGAATTCTCCTACTTTAAAATTCATGTGAATTTTGGAGTTTCATTTTGGTACTGTTTTATTTTCATATGAGATTTGCACGAAAACTAAGATTTTGGTAATGTGCATTTTACTACATATAAACCACCTGTTTATACAAAATAGATGTTTATATATGTATAAGTTACCATACTAAAATCTATGTGCATAAATTGAGAAAGAAAATAAATAAAAAGAAAGTAAATCACACGAAATATTTAAAAGGATTTATATTTCTTAATTTTAAAACGTCAATTGCTAAAAGATTAAAAAAAATTGCAGAACTTAAACGACTCAGGTCACATTTTGGCATAGAAGGAAGTTGGTCATGCAGAAAAATGCGAAAACCGAAACCAAACACAAAACTTGAAAATAAATTTTATCTAAACAGGAATAGGCGACAGACCAGGAATATGCCCATGAAAAAACATCATAAAACCTGTCCTTCGCTAGAATTTTATCTATCATAGAATTCTATTCTTTCCAGCTCTAAAATAACTATTAGATAAATAAAGAAAATGAGATTTCATTTATAATTCATATGAAAAACAAACAACTAAAATCCTAATACTTCGTCATGAGATTTTCAGGAACAACAACACTAATAGTTACAAAAACGATTGTAAACAATAAATATAAAGTGCTGGAAAGGTAAAAATGCATAAAACACATAAGACATCACCTATAGGCTACGAGAAGGTCAAGCTCCACGATTGGAACTTGAACCATTGTCATGTCCTTGATAAGAATGTGGCAACGAAGAATCTCGTGCGCCTATCGACGTAGATCCCTGCGAACCTCACTGAGCTCAGCTTGGATCTAGAGGAAAGCGGCAAATTCAAGGCCCTCTTAGCCTTCTGCGATTGGTTGCTGTCATTGCTGGACGGGAGCGGGTGGTGCCAAAACTAGAGTTGGAGCTGGGGCGGGAGCTACGTGTAGCTGAATACGCATCCTTTGGAGAGAGGTACAATATATGGCAGCAGGGGACTTTTTAATCACATATTTCCCCCAAAGATTCACTTGAAAGTGTCAAAAGACACGAGTGAGAAGATGACTATATGGAAAATGGGTCCCCGAAGTTCCGGTTAAGGGGCTCGGCGAAGTGGATCATCAATGCGCACGTCCAATTGACGAATAAGCCATCGATTATAACTTAGGTGGCTTAGCGCACTAAGGGATAAATCTGCTCGAGGCTCCGAAGCTTGGGAATAATGTTATGTTGAATGTTGCACAAAATAAGATGGGATTTGCTTGTAAATTATCGGTGTCCTAGACATCGTAAGCTCTAAGAAAGATGTGAGAAATAATTTAAGGGTCTGTCATCTATATATCATCCAAATCCGCTCCGACCGTGGAATTCCCCAAAATCTCGGACAAATCCTAATCGGTGAGCTCGATGTGGGTCCCTTTCACCTCAGACCGAATTGGATTAACGCCCTCTTCAAAATTGATAGCCATCTAAGCAATGAAAAGATGAATGTAATGTAGATAACACTCCTGCTCAATAGTGTTGTGATGCAGGATCGGTGCTAGGCCTGCGGCGAAAAGTAACTACTCAAGGTCGAAAGGAGAGAAATTAGAAAATTTCACCGGACTCTCTTAGTGAAATTCATAATTCATCATTTCCAAGAAGGCGTCTATCTTCCTCTCATTGCGGTCAAGCCACAAGACAAGGTGTGAGACCGGGGTGTTGCGCAAGAATATTGGAATCTCGAGGAAGTGCCACTATAAATATAATTAAATACTTTCAAAACCTCATTTTCTATTTTAAACGGCTTTAAAATTGTGAAATTTGTCCGTATCTAAACCAAGGATTTAAAGGAATAGTTGTAAAAAAAAGATATCCGAACTTCAAAATGAAGTATCGAGTGGATATACCTTGTAATTATATTTTGGATTATTATGACATATAGACATGAATTTCCTGCTAAATTCAAGACCAAGAAAGGGTCATCGACTGGAATTTCAATGAAACCAAAAACCTGAAATCGCGACTATCTTAGCTGTAGCTAGTTTTTCCTCCAGTCACTAAGACCAAGTCCACAGGATTCACTATATGTCGTCCTCATGATCTTGAATTTTTTTTTGCTAAACACACCGTGGGGTAAGTAAGAGTTGGCCTGAAATTCAAATTCAAAATACTTCTAAGTCCTAGTCATTTAAAACCCATCTTAAATAAATAAGTTCTCGACTATCTCATTGTCGAAATAATTTAGAGTTGAGTAAGAAAGACGAAAGAAAACAGAAAATAAATTCAAATATGTTCTATTAATAGTCCTAATTTACTAGTCCTCTAGTCATCTTATCCTAGGCTCTTATACCAAATGTAACACCCCACACTTTTCTAATCCCAAATTTCGACAAGATCTAAACCAGGACTCATCCAAGCATGGAGAATATTAATCTGGTACTTGCAATAATGAGCATGAGCATAATCAGAGTAGAATAAAACTAATTCACAACGGAAACAAAATAGGATAACAAGTATCGACTTAGGCGACTACCTTATAAAGCAAGTTTCCACATCAATACCGGGAATGAGAGAATGAAACAGAAAACCATACTTGAAAACTTTCAAAGGCTTGTCTTCCTAAGACAAAGTTAAGAGTTGCTATGACGAGGGGGGTTAGAACAAGTCCCGATGAGAAGAAAATGTATAACACTCCGCAATACACAAATATATCTCCTTTGGTTTCACTCAAAATCATATGTCTAATAAGGCTAGTAGTTCTATCCTAACGTTGTAAGAATTTATGCATGAGGACTAGCTAGCATACCCAAAGTAGTACTTCCAAAGATAACGGTAATGTAATTTACCGAGATAGAACATTTACATAAGTTTAAAGCCTTTAAACCACCACTCAAACAAATATCGATGCTAAGAGGTGGGCTCTCCAACTACTGAATACCCTATGAAGGAGGTGGCTTATTATATATAGTCACTTATGGCCTCACTAATAATATAATATAAGGGTGGATCCTTATGATCACTTAAAGCCCATAGCGGATCCATAGACTACTTAATACCTTATTAGGTGGTTTAGTACCATAATATAAATTAGAAGGCACTAGCGACTAAGTCCTACTAACTTAAGGCTTTCGTCATTCAAGCATACTCCTAAACCTCGCATAAGGAAAGAGATAATAAGCAGACCTATGACCTACATGACAGGTAGACAACTACACCATTATTCCCCCGACGGACCGTTGTGTTACTATCTAGCTGGCCGTATTAGATAATCTTCTAACCACTTAATACTTCGTGTTGGGTAAGAAGACCTACGGTACCTCCATTGTGGTCATTTAATACCTTATTTCAAGGCGGACTTTAACATCAATCATTTAATACCTACAGGAAATATACCGTCGTGGAGATTACCGATCATGCACCCAATTTTCTTTTTAGTAATTCTCTAAGTAGGCCACGCTATAAATTATTTCCTTTTGGTCTCTTCTTTTGAGAGGGAGGAGAACCCTATAACCACTTAATACCTGAACATTTGAAGTAAACCTTTTAGGAATTATTCTTGCCATGCAATTAACTATCGTCATGGATTGCTATGGTTAATGATATCTCACATCAGTTGTACATATATCCGACTGCTGGAAAGTGTATACTTCTATCGAATATGGCAATTGACATCGCATCATTAACCTACTAAGCTTAATCCCTAATATTAACTAAACATATTAATTCTAGATTTAAACTAGAATAAGGTAAGAACAATTCCATATAACTTCTCATTCTAGGACATTTAATTATTTATTTCCTCATTCGACTTACTGCAATTAATTATCATTAAATTCCCTTTTTTCCATTTATTATTATAACGGTCTTATGCCACTAATGGCCCTAGAGATTGTATTTCCTAAGGAAATGGACACTCAATCAATTTAATTCCCTAATTATCTCATGCCATTAATAGCCCTAATGGTCATGTTTCCCATGGCAATGGACAAACTCTAATGCCATTTATATCAGTCTCATTTGGAATTCTAATCTAATTGTTGTAACTCACAAACATTACCATATTAATTTAATTCCATTTAATGCTTATTTCAATATATATATATATATGTATGTGTATATAAGTTTATTTATTTATTTATCTAGTTGGAGTTACAACTATTCCTAATCATAATTTAAATCGTAACTATTTTGTTTTTGTTCCTATTCAATTCATTTCCCAAAACATACGTGGTTACAATGCTTATTACCTTATTTATGACCTTTTAATTATAGCAATCAACTCCACGTTTATTGCTACAACGGTTACAAATATTTATTTCCATTTATTATGCAAATTATTATCATGTGTATATTCCTATAAAATGGAACCCTTCCAAATTCAAATACATACCATACATTAGGTTTATTAGTAATATAGAAGCATTAATTACGTAGGTTTGGATGAATAAAATTATAGTCATTATATATTTATATTTTAAGCATGATGTTAATTATATTTTATTATCATTATTATTATTTTATATTCTAGTCTAAACTAATGCTTTTTGTGTTTAACCTTGTTTAAGATTCAAAAATCTCATGAAAAGGTTATTTACTTTATTTATTGTAAGTTTTGCCCAAACTATTTAAAAGAGGAGAAACTGGTATATTTCAAACCACAAGGAAATAGGTTAATACTTTATTTAGAGTAGATGTTGCAAACTACGTACAAAAAACATAAATTTGCACTTCTCTCCCTATTTGGGTTGTTTATATTCCTTGTAAATTTCAAATAATGCCTTTTTATATAAATAGAGCAAAAGGGCTAATTTACATCAACCAAGTAAAAAGCCCAAACAATATCAATCACAAACAAGTTTAAAACTCTAAAGTCACCACTGCACCAATCCTATATTTACACCCAAATCCTATGAATTTTAAATAACAACACTACATATCTAATAATATTTAGGACTGATTTCTAGATTTAGGGTACCTACAATAACCACAACAGTCCAAGATAAATTATAGGCAATATGATAATATTCAACTTAAAGTCCTACAAATCTATATCTAGATTTTGTACATATTATTTTAAGTTTGACAATAACTATCTGATAAATCTTAGACATACAATCCAGATTTAACGCAAACGAATTATATAAAATATTATAAATATATATAGTTTCCACTCACTTGAAAGCTATCCAAACCTGAATCTAAACACATCTTTTAGGCTTATAATATACAAATCTCATATATCTATAATTTGTATGCAAAAGGGAATATATGTATACTTATATTTGTAGATCCCAAAGAGAAATTTGAAAAGAAGAAGGAAATCTGAACAAAAACATTTACCTATTTGAAGAACCGACCATTTTTCGTAAATCTGAATCCAATTTCTCCAATTCTTGTTAAGTAGATTCGTATAAGTTTATACTTTTAATTTTAGAAGAGATTCTAGGATTCCGTTGCCTCTAGAAAATATGAAAAAAGAGTAGCGGTCTAGTCCTTTATTTATAAGCGTATAAATGACCCTGAACCGTAAGATTGAATTTTAGAAAAATCTGCCCACTGACATCAAATTTATATAATATAAAACCCTAGCCTTTACTGCTTGAATCAACTAGAGGTGGATCTGGCGGTCAACCGTATAGTAGGGGACATGGATATTTATTACTATATTTTAATATTTTGTTTTATTTATTTTCCTTCGGCTTTCGTATTTCGTCCATATCTTTTTCATTGGACTCCATTCGCGAAGTTCCAAACATGAAAGTTAATCAGAATTCCTTCACGAAAGAAGGATGCAAGTTTCATGGTCAAATTCCATTATTTGCAAAAATTTCATTTGTGGAATATAACCAAATTACTATTGCCAAAATTCCTGTTGTTAGAGTATATTAATAAAAAACAATTGTCTTTTTACTAGTCTCACTACTTTAGATTTCATGGAAGTTGGTCGAGGTATGTTACACATTTTTGTAATGTCTCAAGGTCTACAGTATAGGCTATGTGCTAGTCCATTTGGACACTTCTTAGAGCTTACACCTACCCAGTCATTTGACCGGCCGGCGGCTACTACTAGGTGCCTTAGTCCAGAAGTAGTGACATACCACACATATATTTCATTTTATTGATTTTGATCTTGGTATTACCCTGGCCATTTTTTATATGCTCACGGGGATTGCGATAGGGGGAGTAAATAGAGTAACATACCCCCTTTGAGTCGTTACCTGAGACGTGCACCTTGTATTTTTCCCGATTTAAGCCTCAATAATGTATGGTTTGGCGACATTACGCTGACATGTTTATAGGAGTATATTTTAGCTCATGTGGGTATCAAGGCTATGGAGGATGTTGTATTTCGGGCCTTGCTTTTAAATTGTTTTAATTTGATATTCTTTTCAAACCAAAAGAGTACGATTTGACCTAGGTATCTAGCAGCTGATTTTGAGCATATGCATATGATAGATTGTGGTTCGGCAATACTGGGATGTCTATACACTGCACTAGTCTCGTTTTCTTTTAGAGAGGTGGCTCAGATGTTTGGTTTTGAGTACATGTTGCCATGCCACACAACGAGTATACTGTTAACATGAATCTAAGCATTACTGAGGTGGTCAGTCATGCAGCTAATTCATATATTCCATGCATGCGACGATCATAGAGTATCTAGTTGGTTACACGTACACCTACCAGTGTTAGACACGACTTGATGAAGACTCAATGTCAGATTGATATGAGGTCCAGGGTCAACATATTACGAGTACCGCAAGCTTCTTATTGGATTTCTCTAACATAGGCTGGCCAGCTCCATAATGCACATCCCCTTAATTTTCCTCTTGTTGTTCTTCTGTCATCGACCTACCTTCCTATTTGGTACATATGAGATCGGTGTTACTTCCAGTCCATGTGTGAACTGCGTGTACCTAGAGATCCACTTTCCATTGATGATATATTTGGAAGGCATCAGGCTATTGGTAGATAGTACATACGGGGGCTTATAAAGACATGCTAGGTAGACATGCAGACATTTTTTATACCGGGAGATGATTTTGATACATATTGGGATAAACTTAGACCTCGACGCTACTTGTTACCGGATTACAGTCGTGGTGTGAACTCCGATCACGTAAGTCCATGTGTGGATACTGGTAGAGTTCATCCTCCACCATTTACTTTTGATCCCATCCCATCATAGTACTCCAAGCATATATGGATTTTCTCTTAATGGCTCTTTCAGAGCATACGATCTGAGCGCTTATTTGATCGCATAGCCTATAGTTTATCCACCTGATAAGGTTATTACTGGTATCCCAACCATGGTCTTTACCTGCCTCTTGAGGCAACTTATCTTATTGTTTAATTAGTTTCTTGTATGTATAGAAGAAATATACAGTGAAATAATACTTTTGTATTATAGTATTCACCTAGGTTGGTCCAGCATAGACGACATATAGCCGCTATTCATCATATGGTACTACTTCATTCTCATATGTTGAGTCAGCAGCATCAGACGAAGATGCAAGCATTCCAGGGACATATGCATGCATGTAGGGTCAGATAGATGAGATGCAGGCTCAACTAAATGCGTTAGGATTTGGGAGTACTATAGCTTCAACATGTAAATGTGGTTTAGGAGGTGGAGGTGGATCAGGTTGTAGAGGTGACGACGACGATGATGATGACAAAGACGATGGTAACGACGATATGAACGACGACGACGACGGTGACAACACGAATGAGGATGACAATGACGATGGTGCTGCTTTGGATTTATGATGACTATATATTACGTACTTGATTTCATGATGTATCTATCAATTTTTTACCTGTATTTGTTACATGTCGACTTAGATTAAGTGCATTTTATGTTGTTCTGTGTTGTTGATCGTTGTATGTTTCATGTTGCTACTTGATATTATATTACTGTTTTATTGATCATGTGTGTTTTCCAAGAAAACTGATTAAATTGAATTACAATAAAAGGACAATAACGTGGAGATACAACTGGTAATAAGCCTAAAGATACAATTGATTATAACCAGTTTTGACCAACATAACATTAAATATGAAAACTTCTAATTCAAACCATTTTGAAGTTGGTAATTTGCCTGATTAATATCATTGACTTGAATGCATAGCTTCTTGATTTCTAATTCCAAAACATAAGTAATAGCCCTAGAAGGAAAATGTTTGTCTACCCACTATCCAAATTAACATCCAATTGGATATACTGGACAATGATAATCTCGACGTTCAATGTCGTTTCCATAACGGACGACTAGTAGTGGTGCTTCAAAACCTCGGGAACATACAATATTTGTAGATTGTACCTCGTCCACTTCAACCGTATTTTGGCCAGAAGGAATTACTATGTGTGATCTTTGGGTACATTTAGGGATTTGTTGTTGTTGCTGATGGTACATTTGCATTTGATGCATCCCTTTATCAAGTTCTCTTTGTCGCAATTCCTTATAATGTCGCTCTTCCATTTCAGTGTACTATTCAGTTGGTTCTCTAGGTGAAGATGGATTAGGATTTGATGGTCCAAACAGAATGTTAATGTAATCATATGAGGATAGATACAAAATTGGCATTTTTACGAGTTGAGTTAAATTTGCAGATCAGTTTATCTCACATTTTCTAGTATATATAATGATAAAACAGTGATTTCTTAATGGTTATTTGAAAAAAAGTTAATGTTGGCAAGTGGAAAGAAAAAAGTGCCTGAAAGCTACAGTCACTAAATGAAACCGAACACTGACTTTCTTTACATAAAGTGGCTACAGTGTCTGTCCTGATATTGAATGTAACCATAAATAGCCCCCACTATCTATACATAATGTGACTACACTAATTGTCCTAACAACGAATGCAATTCGACACTGTAGCCACTTTCTTTACATAATATGGCTACACTATTTATTCTGACAATGAACGCGACTAATAGCAACATGTCTCACAGTTGAGACTCTCTAAACTTAGGATTTCTAAAACTTATAAATTTTCATATTCTTCTCTAAACTTAAACATAACCTACAGAATAAAAATGTCTACCGTTAATTTGTATTCTGTGAGATTACATGTTCTTGTGAAAGCAGTCTTAAAGTTGATCATAGGCACGATATTATATTGCATACAGTTGGGGGCCTAAGCCATTACATGTTACGGAACATGGTGACAGAACTTTAAAATAACCACCTTGAATACCCTACTAGGCGGTCGCATTTAGAAATCTATAAAGCGTATTGTGGTTTCATGGAAACTTGTAATCGATATCATGGGGTTATCAAGATTGTTGAAAAGAAGACGTTATTCAAGAAAATCAATCTACATTTGATTCCCATTACCTATCAGAATACGAAAAGGAATTTGTTGGTCATGAAGCGTAAGAACTTCGCTATAGTTGGCTCATGCGATATGGCTCTGAATAAGCACTACTACCACTTTAGACTTATCGTATTTTTCTAGATTATTTACGATTATCTGTTGGAATGGTCGCCAATTTATGTAGTATGTTTTTGCAATGTATTATGGTTGTTATGAAAGTGTTCTGAAGCCAAATTTAATTGTCCAACATGGAGCACTTGTTTAACTGAACAGAGGACGACCCGAATTGTTAACTCCATAAATTAAAATATTCGATTTAGTTAATTAATTAGGTATGGTTAACAAACGAACTAACCATGATTTCTCTAAAAAAATTACTTTAAACATATCTCAAAATGTACAAGACCAAATCATGTACTATGACATTCATTTGAAAGCTATGTTCGAATAAGTCCTGAATATTCTTGTTTGGAAGGATTCCGATTTTTTATAATTTTAAATATTAATTTGAACTTTGTTTCATAAAATTACAAATTACCATTATACAACAAGCTCGATCTAATTAAGTTTGGTTTATTTTTTATAAATTAATAAAAAAGGACCACTCAATTTTTTTACACATTCGGAGGAAATTACAAATTATATAACATAAAACCTCGTTTGATTACATCACTAGGAGACTACATCGTGTCTACAGTGAATGCCATTGATAGGACACTATACTTGGTTTGGCTCAAGCTACACACTGAATGATGTGCTTTGTGATAACATAGTGCCATGTGACAATGCAGTGATTTGCCTTATTCATTCAAAAGGCATGTGACATAATATTTCCAACCTATACTATATGCCATGTGATGAATTACTACAATCAGTCTTAAGCCATGTGATGTATTGTCTTGTCTCTTGTGCTAATGATGCCAAACTATACCATGTGCTGCGGGACAACGTGATGAGTTGTCACAATCAATCATAAGCTATGTGATGAATTGCCTTGCCTCTTATGATAATAATTCCAACCTATACCATGTGTCATGTGACAATGTTTTTCAAGCTTTTTCTTATATATCCCTGTAACCTTGCAAGGAATAGCATAAAAAAAACATTGCACACAAAAATGAGTTCGTCGTGGTTTCTCGAGTGCATGAAAGCTTTTGATAGTGATTCTGAGGAAGAATCTATCATTCATGAGGAAGCCTTAAATCTACAATAATATATCGATATATGTCATGAAGCTTATGGTTCATCATCCATAAAGCGATTGGTATATGGTCGTAAGTTTGTAAATCGTAACCAAGCTTCATACCATCATTCTTTTATGCAAGCCTACTTTAAGTCAACTGGACTTACATACTAGATATGTTTCGAACAAAATACCAAATGAGAAGAGAACTATTTCACAAAAGTTTGGCAGGTACTTAAAACAATAACAAATACTTTAAGTACAAACCGAATGCTTCGAAAACACAAGGGCTTACCAGTGAACAAAAAATGACGACCGCAACGTGAATGTTAGCATATGGCACTCCCATAGATGCATTAGATGATGCATACCAAATAAGGAGAGCATCACACTCAAGATTCTTAGAAAATCTAACAACCTGTTGTAGATGTCTATGGTACAGAGTAATTATGGTCTCCGTACGAAGCCGAACGCTTTAAAGAAACGCAAAAGAAGCTAAGATGGTCGGGTATGTTGGGAAGTATTGACTATATGCATTGGGAAAGGAAGAATTACCCCAAGGAATATCAAGGTCCGTACACTGGCAAGGAAAGTTGATTTGCCATCATTTTGGAAGTCATGGCATCATACGATTATATTTACTCCATATACTCCATATACACCCATGTGCAAAGCACGGGTCTAAACCTCCCTAATGTAAAATACTCTTTTTATAATCCTATAAATTTCCCAAAATATTATATTTACTCCATATACTCACTTATTTACCTCTTATTACCTTCATTCGGTATTTGTACCGAAAATGGTCTTTTAAAACATTCATATAACTGTTAATAATCTTATACATAAGTTCTTAATAAAATTTCCAAATTCCTTTTTATAAAATATATTGATTTTATATTAATATTTTATATTCAACATACACTTTGAAAATTCCATTTTTACATTCCATTATTTCTTATGGTATTTAAAATACCAAATAATAAGACCAATTTCATCATAATTAATCACAGATTATATATCACATCATATATCACAATATATATAAAATATTATTTTTAATATTGAGGAACCCAGTTGGATCCTTCCAACCTGTTTCCCTGCATCCACAGATGCTAAACAATATAATTAACATCAACTTCATTTCAATGTGAAATATTCTAATAAACAGAATCAATATTTGATTAACGATATATATATCGTTATCTATAATTTCAACAAATCAATTAGCAGTTCATCAGAACAGTTAACATGCAGCAATCAACCAACATTTTTAAATTTTGAAAATACGTTATAAAAATACAAACTGAGCAGAGTTACCGAGTTTTACTCACATTGATAGTTTCGTTAAATAACGATAACCACCGTTGATTCAGATCAGGCAACTTATTTTGCTATAAATTGTAATGATCTCCAAATCTCTCCAGACTGGTTCTGTTGCGTAGCTTGCGATTCTACGATTTCAACGTGACCGACCGCTCAAAATTCTGACGTCGTATGCACGAGATATTTAGTTCACAAGTTAAGATGTTAAATAATTTTTTTAACTTAATTAAATTATAAAAAGGGGCCTCACCATATAAACTTGGCCCATTCATTTCTGCGTATAATTCAACCTAACTAATATCACTTTCCACCGACCTGATTAAATAGCTTCTCCCCCCAACCAATATGAAACTCCAGTCACTCCTCCTTTTAAACTCCATTGCCATTTATTTATTTATCTATTTTCAACACTCTTATAAAACACAAGTCCCTTCCCCAATGATTCGCAACTTCCCTGTAAATCCATAACTCGCTGAGTCTAAACCCAATGATCCGCAAGCTATACTTCTCTTCCTTCAACGTCATCGCTCCAGATCCGCCAAATACATTATTTCTTCTTGCTCCACAAATGATTACATGTCTCCAGGCATTCATTCCAAGCCTAGCTTACACAAACCGAAATACATACCCCAAATCAGGCATCAGTGCTTCCATCGTGTTTGCTTCAGTCTGAATTCATGCCGCCATCTCGGAAGTTACACAACTCCATCTTCTCGCCATCACTGAGTTTCTCACCCTCTCATAACGCTACAATGCGTCACCGACCCCTTCTCTCTCTTTGATGCTACTCTTGAGCGCTGCTGTGTCTTCCAGCAGTCCTTTACGAGCACAGGCATTTCCAAAGAAGAAAATGCACGCTTCACTTAGCAAAGCATAGTACATGTGCGAACTAAAATATAACTAGAGAAATCCAAGCTTCACCCCACCTGATTTGTACCCACTGGCCCTTCTTCTTTACTTGCCACATGCCTCCACTCTTCACAAATACAAACTGAATGTCCACACGCCATACATGCCCTCCCTGCATCCAACTTTACCTCACCCTTCTTGCCATCCCCAAGACTTCCACCATCTGCATTTACTTCACCAAACCCATTTACCTACATTGCCATTGAAATCTAGCTGTTCGTTTGTCGAACATCCCTGCTCCATAAACATACTCCATCATCTTCCAGTATTTTTACATCAGGGTTGTGCTCCTCAACATCACATCCTTCCTCCCATATGAACTCGAACAACCATTTCCTCATAATCTCACTTCGCTACCTCAAGCTCAACACTCCTTGTTCTCCTTTATATTCTCATCACCGCGACGCTCTCCATTCTTCCTATCCCCACCTCGTTCTTCCCAAAACTTTTGCCTTAGGCCATGCAAGTAGTTTCAGCAAACGTTGTTTTGATTCTTGCATTTTATATTTATTTGTATTCAGGACTCATGGCATGGATTCTTTCTTGAAGCCAAAAGAAAAAGGATGGGGTACTCATGGGGTTTTTATAAGGGGAGAAAACTTAAGCATTAAGTAGTCTGCATCGTAGAGTAGGCATAACATTTCGCAGGCATAACATTTCGCAGGTCTATATTTTCTTGCTTCGCCTTGAAGTAAATCATAGGAGGTATGTGTTGATTAGTCTTATCATAAGTTGATAGTTGATAGGTTAGGAGTAGGACTTGTTTTTTATTTAGAACCGTAGGCGCGGTGTAAAAAGAAGGGTCTGTACATGTCCTTTTTTTCCTAATGTTCAAGTATATAATTTTTTTATTTATTAAGGGTACCAAGTTGCATACCATCGGTCGTTATGGACTGCTACCAACAAAAATAAAAATACCGTTGTGATGAGCACTGTTTCACGGTCCCAAAAATATAAAAATGTAGACAAGTTAACTTATTCTATGATATCCCAAAATGTTGATATAGGGTGTAAAACACTTTTAAAAAATTGTTGCTTATTTTCCAATATAAAAATTACAGTAAAATTCTAAAAATCAAATTATAACTACGTCAAAAAGGATTTGTCCAAAATCAAAACCGATATTTAATTAAAATTAAATAACCATTATGGCCTATAAGCGATTTCATAGCGATTATTTGAAAATTTGATTTGGACATAACTTATAATTTATAAAGCGCACTTTTCAACTTCATTAGAAAAATACAGTTGAACAGATTCCAACATTTCTTGTTTCACATAAATCCGACTTAAAACAGATTCTGTATATTCATTTAAAGTTCGAATCGCCAAATTACGAACTACCGCACCATTTCGAGCTCAATTATAATTATAATATAATTTATACATTCTAACGCCATTTATTAAATATAAACGTTATTATAGTTCAATTCAAAAATGAATTAAATTAGTTAAATCATCTGATTCACACAACATAGCGAATTCCAGTATTTCCGACTATTTCGGAAATTAAATATATTATTTAATTATTAATATTAATTAAATATTCAATATAACTAATTAAACAACCCTCTAAATCTCTAAAGCACTATTTAAATTAATTAATTATTATATCGCTAAAAATACGGGTCGTTACAGCCTGTCCTGAGCTATCTTCTTGAGTCTGCGAATAAGATCAACCTTCTCTGAAATTTCTCTAATCATCTTAGGTCCAAGTAGAAGCCTATCTGTAGACTCCCACCAACAAGTGGGTGATCTACAAGGTCATCCACATAGTGCCTCAAAGGGTGCCATGCCAATACTAGCTTGATAACTGTTGTTGCATGCGAACTCTACCAATGGAAGATGCTTTGCCTAAGTCCCTCCGAAGTCTAGGATATACAATCCTAAAAGATCATCAAGAACCCTATTCACCCTTTCCATCTGCCCATCGGTCTGAGGGTGATAAGCGGTGCTCAAACACAACTGTGTACCTAATGCCTCCTGCAAGCTCCTCCAAAACTCACTGGTGAATATAAGATCATGATCACTCACTATACTGGAAGGTACTCCATGTAGACGAACCGTCTCACGAAGATAAACTGCTGTTAACCATGCTTCCATTCTCTTACTCTTAACAGGAATGAAATGAGCACTCTTAGTAAGCCTGTTAACTATAACCCAAATACTGGTGTTGACTTTCCTCGATCTAGGAAAACCATCAATGAAATCCATAGAGACGCTCTCCCACTTCCATTGTGGGACCTCCAAAGGATAAAGTAAACCACTGGGCTTCCTTTGCTCAGCTTGGACTTGCTGGCAAATCAAACATTGAGAAACAAACTCTGCTACATCTTTCTTCATACCGGCCCAAAAGAAAACCCTCTTCATGTATCTATACATCTTATTATCGCCTGGATGGATAGTCATCCTATAATGATGGGCTTCCTCAAGGACTGTCTTCAATAGACTCCCAACTCTGGGAACACAAAGTCTTCTATCTTGTCGCAACCACCCTCTATCATCTGTGGAATATCTACTGAGGTGACTAGAAGTCTCCCCCTCTACTATGCCTATCCAAGATGTATACTATCTGTGGGTCCTGTGACAACCGCCCACAATCCCTGCACTAAACAAGAGGAATAATGTGCTGAAAAGTGTTCCAGGAAGCTGTGGACAATCATCATAGGTAGGAAAAACACAATCGGTACCTGTCGTAGGACTCACCGCGCTTGGATAAAATATAGTAGAGAATATACAATAGGTAATAATAGTGAAGCATCATATAACTAACTTTTGAAACGTTCACAACATCCTGAAAGATTATCCAAACATCATAGGAAATATTAAAGTTTGTACATAAAGCCTCACTATAACACTCATAGAGTAGCTCAAACAGCGGAAACAAAAAAAGTAGATAGTAATAAAACTGGTAAGTAAGCCTTCGGCTCACCTCCGAACTGCAACATCGTCCTCATTAATCACCTGTCACCTACCACCTAGTCTGCCCATCCACAACCGGATGAACAACCCAAGGTAATAAGAGGGAAACATAAAACCTTGGGTCAGACAACAGTCTTAGTGAGCAATAAAACAGCTAACAAACATCAAAAATAAAGTATATAAGAATGGATAGATAAATATACTGATCTACACACAACACTAGAAAAGAACCCAACCCCATCTTCCCCACATCGAACAATGATAGCCTTTACCTCAAACACTTCAACCATTATTTCATGGAATCAAGAACAACCATTCAATCACGGAAAAGCATTCATGACAACCAAATTACATATCTTATGTAAACATCCTAATAGAACTCAACATCCCTCAAGCACAATCCCCAGAGGCCTAAACCAATATCAGACAAGCACCCAAGGAACATCTCCTTGTATGTTGGACAATCTACATGAGATGGTTCGAACAAAGCGACAAATCAACCATGATAGACTCTAACTATCACCGCTAATCCTTCTTTGGAACCATTGTTAATCATATGATAGTCGACCTTGCCATTTTTCAAGGGCTAATGGTAACCCTAGTTCTAGCATAAAATCCATATGCCTTTCAACGATATGTATGTATGTCCACTCTTGACAACTAGGCCTTTCAACGATATCTAGGGTACTCGGCCTACGATCGGTCTTTTAGGTGGCCCAATTTTACCCCTGCTTTGAGCCTGCTAGAACTTACGACAACGATTGTCTCTCGGCCTTCGCATCTCTAGTCATCTAACCCGACGACTTTTCATAGCTCAAGTAGTTTTCTTAAGCAACCATTATCCACCAACTCATGACCCTTGAGTAGTTACCTCATTCGTTGTTTTACACCGATCAACGACCACCTTTCTACACTTCGAACCTTCCTACTTGAATTTACTTTGAAGTCACACCCTTACTGAGCCAAACTACATCACTGTGCTGCAGCTAAGGTTCGGGGGGTTGCCCCCCAAAAAAAAATTCAAGCTCTTTTCTTCAAATCTAGGTCGTACTAGAAAAATATTTTTTTTTTCAGAAATAATCCTGTGCGATCGACCCATCTTCTTGAAGCATTGACCGACCGAACCTTCCCAAAACACCGATCGGCTCCCTAAACATAAACACACACATCGATCGGTCCTCTAGACACACACACACTGATCGATCCCCTGGACACACTGATCAGTTCCCCGAAGCATACACACAGCGATCCTTCTCTTGACTACACCCACCGATCGGTCCTTTGACTATACCCATCGATCGGTCCTCTTCCTGCACCCACCAACCGGTCCCGTGCTTGGAGTACACTGATTGGTCCTTCCCTGGCTTGTTCTCCAAGCCACTCCACAACCGATTCTTCCTGACCAATCGGTCCACTGTACAACCCCTATCCAACTCCAATTTCAACCAAAACTTCGCCAAATGACAAAGTCAAGGAAACCGACTCATCCAATACATCCAATACAATCATAAGCTAGTTATGAAACCACTAACATCTTGAAAATGACAATTATCATCAAATTATGCAAAATCACCAAAAATCATGATAAATAAACATATAATCCAAATTGTGAATCTAACTTGCATAAACATGTAAAATGGCATTAGAATTACTAGTTTAAACATGCTAACTTAGGTCGTAGGGTGATTCATATGAAAATGGACTTATCAAGGTATAGATTTATGGTAAAACGCTTGAATTGATGAAAAACATGATCAAACATTCATATACTTCATTGAATCCATGTGAGAGATGTAAATTACTCACCTATTCTCCAAAACAAGCTAAAATCAATGAATTAAGATTCCAGACAATAAGCAATTCGAATCAATCCCTTGATCCGATGAATTCCCACTTCAAATTATGTAGATCTAGCGTCCAATGGTGTAGATCTTCGATTTCCTTCCTTAGATTTTGGATTTTAATGTTGGAAAGGTGTTAGAGGAAGGAGGAACATAGGCCACCAAATGAGATAATAGAGAAAACTGAACCATTTCTCATACCTCTCACCCCCTATTTATACCCTTCCACTAGCCCACTAATGGTCCTCTCCAAATCAGCCCATTAAGGCTACACAAACCTCCACAGCCATCTGTTAAACCTTAAATCAACGATTGCTCCCAACCCACTTAGCCAAATCTTTAAAGTAACCACTTTATGGAAAGACAATCATCATTCCCTTTCTAATGAGACAGGTCTCACCACCTGATTCGACATGAATCAAAAGTTATGCCTTGTACAAGGCTGACAGAAGCATAATGGTCACAAACAAAATTGGTAAAATTTATGGACATGTTTCACATCCCCATAAGAAAAATATTAAAATATGAGAATGATTCAACTCTCAGGGAATAAAATAAAAATATTTTACAACTATACGTAGAATACGGGCTGTTACAGGTCCTCTCACTGCGAAGTCCCTATCTGATCCATAAGAGTAGGTCACACCTCTAAGGATGCCAACAAACCAGGTATAAGATCCGTAGATGGCCTAAAATCAAAGGTTAATATATACTCCATGCTCTGCCTCTCTATGAATAGTGGACTCAAGATCATCCTCTACCTACTTAGTGCGTCCGCTACCACATTACCCTTGTTAGGGGTATAAGCAATTTCAAAGTCATAGGATGCTAGGAATTCCATCCATCTATGTTGCCTCAAATTGAGATCCTTCTGCGAGAACAAAAACTTGAGAGATTTATGATCGATATACAACTCGAACTTCTCTCCAAGTAGATAATGACGCCAAGTCTTAAGCACGAATACAATGGCAGCTAACTCTAAGTCATGGGTAGGGTAGTTCTTCTCATGAACTCTCAACTATCTACCTCCATAACATACTACCCTTCCCTCTTGCATCATAACAACACCAACCCCTGTACCACATGCATCAGTGTATACTGTGAACGCTTTGTTCCCATCAGGAAAAGTCAAGACATGGGCTATTGTCAGAGCCCTCTTCAACCGATGAAAAGCATCCTCACAGTCTATATCCCAAGAAAATGTCAGATTCTTCTTCGTCAGTCTAGTGAGTGGGGCTGATATCTTTGCGAAGTAGTTAATGAACTTCCTATAGTAGCCCACTAAACCAAGAAAACTCCTCACATCCGTTGCATTCTTTGGAATCTTCCAATCTTGAACTACAACTAATTTCGTGGGATCCACTACTATCCAATCTTTAGAGACCACATGCCCAAGAAATCTCACTTCCTCTCTCCAAAAATGACATTTGGAGAATCTTGCATTTGGAGAATCTTGCTTTAAGATGATGTGCTCGGAGAGTCTTCAAAACCTCCCTTAAATTTAAGGCAAGCTCTTCCTCGTTGTTCGAGAAAATCAGGATGTCATCAACAAAGACCACAATGAACTTATTTAGAAACTCCTGAAACACCCTACTCATCAGATCCACAAAATAGGCAGGTGCATTTGTCAACCCAAAAGGCATGACAAGCCACTCGAAGAAACCATCTTGAGTTCTAAAAGAAATATTGTCTATACTGTCCTCGGCCACCCTCAACTGATAAAACCCCGTGGCCAAGTCTAACTAGGAAAAAACAGATGCACCAACAAGCTGGTCAAATATATTATCTATCCTGTGGGTGCCTATTTTTCTTAGTGAACTTATTTAACTCCCTATAATCCACGCACTAGTGAAGCGAACAATCCATCTTAGTGGCAAATACTACTAGATCACCCCATTCAGATATGTTTCGCCTAATAAATCCTTTCTCAAGTAGCTCCCCTACTTGCTTGCTGAGCTCTCTCCTTTCTCTTGGAGCCATATGGCGCGCATGCAATGCGACTGGATTTTCATTGTCCACCAAGTATATCCAGAAATCAATCTTGCGGCTCAGAGGTAAGCCCCCAATCTCCTAAAAAACATTCGGATAATCACAGACTACTGGTATAGATCGTAGATCATCGATAGATGCATCAAGCGACTCTAGTAAACTAAGCATAACAGACCCCTAAGGGTCACAAAAAATCTCGAGAGTCTTCTCTTGGCAAGTCAAAAGTCTAACGACCCTCCTCTCATAATCCAGAATGACACCATACATGGCTAGCCAATCCATCCCTAGAATCAAACCATAGCCCATGAAACCAACTACATATGCGTCACACTCAAACTCGATGCCCAACACAGATATTCTCATACCCCGACAAATCATAGACAGATGATCCATGCCCCTAATGCAGATTGAGACAACAATAGGATCCCAAACCATACTTGTACTAAGGTGCAGAGACTCAACCAGAGAATCAGATATAAAAGAATATGAAGCACCAGAATCAAAAATATTTCCAATAGATTGAAAATAGAAATAAAACCTTCAACAAAAACATTCCTACCTCTATCCGGTACACCGGCCACGAGAGCATGCACCTGCCCCCCAGAAGATCCTTCCCTTTGGCCTCGTCCTTGCTTCTTCGGGAACTCCTTAACATGGAGTCCGACCTCTCCACATTGGAAACAAGCATTCTTCCTTTTTCTGCAATCTTATCTCAAATGACCCACGTGTCCACAACTATAACATTTCCTCTTTTCTCGGGCTTTGTCTTTCTTTCCGCCCTTCTTTTGCAGTTGTTGTTCCTTCTTGGGCCATACTTTCCTGTTTTGTGTTTCATCAATCTTAGCCTCTTTCTTTTCACCTTTATCTTCTTTGTGCATCAATGCCATATCAACGAGTTTCTCGAAAGTTGCCTCCATCGAAATCTGAGACATAGCCAGTCCATGGAGGGGTTCATTTAATCCTCTTGCAAACGTCAAAGCTTTCTTGTGCGGGGTATTCACTAGCCCCAAACCAAACCTCGGCAATTGATTGAACTTATTGACATACTTTTTGACAGACATGCCTCCTTTCTTAAGTGCCAAAAACATTTCCATTTGCTTACTTTGCTTGGCTTGAGAAAGAAACTTCATCTCAAATCTCTGTCATAAATCATCCCAAGTCTTAACTGATGCCTTGCTTGCATCAATTCCCACCAGAATGAAGCCTCATCTTTTGTCTGCCAAACGGCCAACTGAATCTTCCTTTGGTCGTCAACCTAAAAAATACCAAACAAATCCTCTGTCTCTATAAGACAGTCCTTGTTTCTACAAAAGTATCAGTTCCTCGGAATGGCTTCCTCCCATAGCGCACAAATCCTTGCATATCTTGGAGAAATTATTCGCTTGCGGAGGAGGAGGAACAATGGTTGCAGCTGGTGGAGGGGCGTCTGCTTGGCCTCCAGCAGGCGCCGTAGCCTCAAGATACCTATGGAACCAAGCCGGTATCGTAATGCCCTCGGGAAGAATCAATTTCCTAGACATGCTGAAAAGAAATGGAAAAGGGATTCAAACAGAGAATTAAAAAATATTTCATATGGCTTTGGGAAATTGTTTTTCAAAAACAGACTTTTCTTTTGAAAATGCTTTCTTTTAAAACCATTTGAAAATAGTTTCCAAAACCTTTTTATCCGATCTTGTAACCTTCAGCTCTGATACCAAATATGACATCCCACATCCGTTAATGTCACTTTTTAACAGAATGCATTAAGTTTCGTGAAGCATTGTAGGTAAACAGAAACATCACAAGATTGATATAAAATAATAGCGGAATTTAAAACTTTATTTTCCAAATAGAAAACATCGTGGTCCAAAATCCAGTTATAACATAAGTCTGAAATGCAGAAATCCATTACATTAAACTAAAATATCTGCCTTGTACTAAAATCATCAGTACATTAATATAAAAGTATAGTCCCCCCAAAGAATAGCCATGACAAGGTAGACAGGAAATCAAGCGGTACATCTAAGCAGCTCCAAGCAGAAACAGAAGAGAGGATCCTAATCAAGCCCGAGTATTCCCACCCTGAGAACCTTGGGGGAAAGGAAGAGAGGAAAGGAAACAAAGCGGGTTAGACATTAAGTCTGGCGAATCCAGTTGCTTTTAGCATATAAATAAGTACAAGCATCATGACAGGCATATATACTGGATGAGAGAGATAACAATATCATAAGACAGGTATAACAGACTGAGCAGGATAAACAGAAAAAAAATATTGTGCTTCTTCATAATTTTCCTCTACACCAATACTTGTATAACAGAAACAGAATGATCCCAATAGAAACAGATGGTACACTTAGGTGTACTTCTAGTGACGGGTTTTACCCCTAACGATAGTAACAGGCAGCCCAACAGAAATGAAAAGTGTTACCCCAAATGATAATAATGGGCTCCTAAACAAACAGGACTAGATGCACCATAATAACTAACCCAATAGATCAGCTTCCAATCCTATAGATACCCTGTGCTAGCCCCAACGTAGGATGTATCACTTCCTAAGTGGCAACCCCTTTTTAGTTGAGAGACACAACCATATCTACTAGTGCTATAGAGTCTTTTTTCCCCAAGCAAGCGGATCCATGCACGCACATGAGTCCGTTGGAACGCACCATCAGACTCCCCCACTCACATGAACCTCTTATAATCAGCTCAGTAAGCATGCCTTGACCCTACCTAGTTCGGGATCCCCCTTAGGACACCAAGATGGGTTACTGACTAATACGGGTCCTACACAACAGATGATACAAGCCACCCTCTAGGCTTGCATCCCCACTACTAGGATTTAGACAGGTTATGCCTAACAGATTAACAAGCCCGCATAACCCCACCATATAAAACAGGTTAAGTAGATTTAACATATTTACTTAACCCCTCATTAATTCAAGCAAGTTTATTTAACCCTTACACAATTCTGACAGGTTCATATAACCCCCACAGTTCAACCAGGTTAAGTATTACAGGTTAACATGTTATTATAATTTCTCGTTCGCGCATGTTAATGCACCAGACCTCTCACATTAAGTCGACCACTTGTAGATGCTGGATATGCCAAGTGTTTCCAGGTAGACTTCTACTACAACTCGGACTTAACCTCGTGTCTTAGTACCGCACCGTTACTTGTACACTTGCGCAATAGACCCCTTATATTAGATTAACCACTTGTGGATGTTGGATTAGCTGGGTAGTTCTGGGCAGACTTCTACCACAAATGTAATCTAACCTCGTGTCTAAGTGCGGTTACAGTTCCTATTTACTGTAAATTTTGGTATATTCACTCTTAAACAATTTTTTATGTTCATCCTAGGTTATTCCCAAATCCCAGTCTGATTCACGATACAAGTTATTCCCCAAATTAAAGTTTTAGATCAAGGTATAGATTATGCCTCCAAATCCCAGTCATGTTTTACAATACAAGTTATGCCCTAATTTATCATTTCCAACCATTCCCAATTTCGTTCGCTCGCATATTTCTGCGGTAGGCCTAGGCTCGAAGGTAACCTGGCTATAAAAATAAAAAGGGAATGAGGGAGAGAAGATAACAGAAATTGGTATGCTAACAAAACAAGCGTATGATGACAGAAATAGGCATACTAATAGAATAGGCATATGGTGACATAAATAGGCATAATGACAGAATATGCATATAGTGAATAGGCATAATGACAAAATAGACATATAGGACTAAATAGAGGATCAAGTGTACAGGTAATGGCAGATCTGTTTAGTTATGATTCAGGATATTAACAGGCATAGGTTTAGATCCAAACTTATAAACACGACAGGATTACTTATTAAATATTTATATCTTAAAGCAACATAAACTCACAGTGACTGAATCTGAAGAACTGAGAAAAGAGTGTTGATGTTGTAGCAGAGATTCTTGAATACGTATAAGTCGTTGTTGTAGAAAAATAGGCTAATTCAATCTAAGTTAGGGCAGCATCTCATTGTCTCCAATGTTTTTGGGTGAATAAAACAATAGAAGTGAGATCCTATTTATAGCCTTCCGTCAATGAATGTTGTCAAGAAACAAGTCCCGATTCAAAGAATGGATCTGCACTAGATCTGGGTGCGGTCGACCCTAGGGTCAACACCACCTTGTAGGGTTGACCTATGGGTCGTCACCCATAAGGCATGGGGTCGACCTCAATGGGCTAATTTCCCGTGCCTTCCCGCCTTCTGATTTTGATTTTCTGGACTGATTTGTTTATATATATTTTGCATATATGTATACAAATTCCAAACCTTAATATCTTCTTCATACGATGTCCGTATTATGCAAACTTCGAGTCTATCTTAAGCAGAATTCCGAGAGGAACGTAATGGTGCAATCCATTTTACTTAATTCCTAATATTTAATTAAGTATTATTTAGTTTATCATTATAGTGTTCTTTAAAATTACGGGGTGTTACAATAGTCAATTGAGCAACCTTTTGATATAATTACATAAACGTCTATAGTTATTCACTGAATAATTGCATAATCTTGTGAAGTTTTTAGTAATTAAATTTTAAGGACCTAATTTACAATCTTTGGAAAGGAATTTTTGTGCATTAAGTGTGATTTTAAAGACCCAAGCCTAATATAGGTTGGAAAAAGTTCCTATTAAATTTGAAAATCGCCAAAACATCCTTGCCAAAAAAGGTATGTAAATTAGGTCCCTAGAATTAAGTTAATTAGTAATTGTATAAATTTACGCAATTATTAAGTGAATAGTTGTAGATTTTTGTGCAATTATATCAAAAAATCATAAAATTTCCGCAATCATTCAATAAAACTATGCGGAAATTTCCGCAATTATTCGTTAAAAAATAGAGGAAATATCGGTGATTTTCAACTAAAAAATTGCATACAATTATGTAATTTTTTGACACAATTGCATAAATGTCTGCAATAATTCATCAAATAATTGTAAAATCTTATGCAATTTTGGATAATTAAATTCTAGGGACCTAATTTATATTCTTTTTTGAGGTGTTTTTGTGCACTAAGTTTGGTTTTAAGGACCTGAGCCTAATATTACTTCGTGTGCCTCTTGGAAAAAACATATGATGCGATATGTTGACAGTTGTTTGATACTTGTGATATTTTGAATTTGACGAGTCAGCATAGACTATTTATTATTGGTTATTGTATTATTATAATATTAGTTAAAATAAGTGATGCGTTTGAATATGGAAGTTATTCATTAGAAAAATTGAGTGAAACTAATTTGAGATGTCTGATATGGTTATTATTTATGAATTCCTAATGGAATTCATAAATAATAACAAAGGATGTTTATTCTTATTCAAAAAAATAAGTTTTATAAATAATTATCCAGTTTAATTGGAATGTTCACAGTTTTGGAATAAATGGGAACAAAATGACTTTCTTGTGTGTTAAAAGAATATAATATGAAATTATTATTAATTTCGTGTAAAATATTAATTTGGTTTATTTGCAAAGTGATTTGATATGTTATATTTTAATAAACTACAATGTTTTGAAATATAAAAATAATGAAAATACTAAAAAATGAACTAAAAAAGGGTTGTTTTATAATAGTTGATAATAAATTAATGTCACACTTGGAAGAAAACATTTGTCGAACATACAACTGAATAGTTAAAATACATTATTAATAATTGATCTTATTTATTATATGTGTTGTTTCTTGATGATGGATCTCAATAAATATACGATATTTTACCATTGTTACTGCAACTTGATGTGTAGTTAATTGTGGTTATGATGAATGTTGTTTTACCAATATTGATTGGTTTACTACATGTTCGGTGATGTTGATGATTGTGGTATTATTTTGGAATAGTTATTATACACCGAATGGTTTATACTTATGGTATATTATTATTGATTGATACAAAAATAATTGTATAATTATATCTATGTCATTACCTTCTTATTTTATAAGTTGAAATTATCATTAGATATTGTTGGAGTTTGATGGCTGCATGTTAATATCATTGTGACTAACGAGTGAGATATTATTTTCTACTCTTATTTAATTTCATTAGTGCAGTGGTTGCATTAATTATGTTGATTGGATCGATTTCAACATTTACGTTTATCGTATTGACTTACATTAATTACCATGGTTGAATGGATGGAATGATTAAATGGAGGAATGGATGAAACAGTTTTAATGTACTAACAAGTTTTTGGATGCATAGAAAGAGCAGGAAATAGAACTTCATGGTCTTGATCCCCAAAAATGATACATAAGTAGTTTTTCCGATGTAAAACCCACTAGGTCCCTTAGGTTGTTCTGTGGTGTATTGGCTTAGGCACAGTCCAAATATAGATGAAACTCGTTTTTTCCTTGTACAAATTTTATAAAATTGGAAGATGAGAGATGATGAAAAGGAAAAGGAAGAAAGGAGCCTAGCCTGTGTGTTGCATTCGTATGTTGTTTATCTAAATTCAACTTTTGTGCATCGTTGTTATCTTGTTTTATGGATACTTAATGTAATAAAATGGATTATGATGATTTGCTTTTGTAAATTACTTATTTTATTGCATCACGAGGTCTTCACTACTGTTCACTATTTTTAGAACTTTTAGATCTTATACACTTAAGGTAAACTACTTTTAATATAAGAAACTATTTGTAAGCATGTTTGATTATGTGTATAATTGATTTTGGACCTTTAGAAAGAGTGGATTGTCACATTTGGTATTAGAGATGGTTGAAGCATGATAGGGGGCTAAGCTTTTCTCTTACCCCTAGATGTACCAGGAAGGGTTGGTAAGATAGAGTCGAGAGGCTGACTGTAAAACCAGTTGTTGAGGTTACCATTTGTGGCCAATGCCAGTTATGTTGACCATCATATTTGGCTTCAAAGCTTAGGTTTAGCGATTACCTAAACCTTTGGTAGGTTTAACCATTACACTATAATGATTTACACCTTAGGGTTAGTTTGAATGTGTGAGAAAGAACATTCCAATTTATAATTGCATGCATTATGTGTATGTATTGTTTTCTTGATCATTATTACCTCACTCTGAAATTTTGTTTATTTATAAGGAACCTTTTGTAGAGGATTAAAAAAATAAGGTCGAGGCAAGATGAACACTTATTGTGTGAGTCAAGTGTTTGGTTATAGTCTGAATGAGATATGCACGATGATTTGTTTGTAGTTGAAAATCAACCTTAATAAGATAGAACTGTTTTGACTTTTAAGATGACAATGATTATTTGGAACTCTCTCTCTCTCTCTATATATATATATATATCTTATTTTTAAGTTATCACATTAGTTAAGAGAAAATGGTCATTTTTGAGGTATGGAGTGATTTGTTGATCTTTTGATAAGAATGAAGTGTTAAAATTGAAAATATATAATCCTTTTCGTGAAGGTATTTTAAGTAGATAAGTAAAAATGAAAGAAATTAGGTAAGTTGGATTCATTATGAAGTATCAAAATATATTTGTTTTTGAAACATTCTTTGATAAATGAAGCAATTTCATTAATAGGCTTTTTAAAGAATATACAGCAAGAATGTAGGAGTATTGATTTTAAAACAATATTGTCAGTAATAAAAATTTGCAATATTTGTGTGAAGAAGATCACTTGATTGAAAAATATAATAAAATCCCCTATTTCAAAGAAAAAATATATTTTATTGCAACATTCTTTGCCAAGAATATTTCATTAAAAAATTATTCCTATAACAGACTTCATTTTTAAAAATAACGATTTTCTCAAAAGAAGTGATTGAAATTAATACAATGAAAATATTTTTGAGAAACTAAGTACGTTTTTATTCAAGAAGCGAAATTGTACGATGGAAATATTTTTATTTAAAAAGATTTTTTGAGCAAAGTAATCATTATATAATATTTTTTTTTGAAACTTATCATTATATAATAATCGTTTTATCAATGTAATATAGATGGTCAAACAAAACTTTTTCAAAAATTTATTTTTAGTTTCAATGATTTTCGGCTAAAAAACGATCATTTATAAATTATTTCGAAGAATTTTTTTAGATAGGAATTCTTTTTTCTAAAAGAGAGCTAACATGAAGACACTTTATTGAGAAAATGGATTATTATAAAATATCTAACTTGTAATACATTAAGAAAATATGTAACTAAAAACCATGATGATTAGGTTTGGAAGTAAATGATTGAAAGGGTAAAAAATTTAATGACCAAATCGTAGATTTGTTGTTTAAGAAGGTATTGTTTTTTTTAAGGTATTGTTTTAAAAGAAATGTAGTTTACTAGAACAAAACCTTGCACATAAGGTGTAAGATGGTGGGGGTAGAGCAAGTTTTGGGTTTACTTGACCCATTCATAATGATGTTACCATATGACTGTTATGTGTGACTTTCTCCATTATGAGTTATAGGGATGTCGAGTTATTTATTCCATTCCATCGAGGAGGGGGGTGCGATGAGGTGACTACCTATTTCAATGTTCAAGTTAGTGAGACAACCTGAAATCCCGTTTTCACGGAAACAGGGTTATCTTTGGAATATAACACAGAAACAGATAACAGCAGAACAGAATTAAATAAATACACCAGGTAATGAACAATAGAATATACTGGATAAAAGTAATCATCAGAGTTACACAGTATACAGGATCTTACTTAGTACAAATACAGTTCAGCTATACATGAATGTCTACAG